>JANPWX010018843.1:0-95645 GCA_024734555.1 Trochalopteron elliotii | reverse complement strand
AGGAGACCAACTGTACCCTCCGTTCCCCGGCACAGGGCCGGGCCGCGGGGCTGTGCTGGTGCCCCGGGAGGCAGCGGCTGTGCCGGGGAAGGGATGCCCGTCCTTTGGCCCCCGGCCCGGGCTGGGGGAAGGTGTTGGGCCCGGGGCACCCGCAGCGTGGGGCCTGGCGCCCCGATCCCGCTGCTGCTGTTGCTGTGCCCCGCGGGGCACGCGTGGGCACTCCTGTGCCTGTGAGGTGACCCACACACGCGTTAGTGCATAACTGTGGCCAGGGGGACCCCCATTTTTACAAGAAATAGGAAAAGCTGGGCTTTTTTTCTCCAGTGTATAGTGATGCTTGCTTCTAACTACCTTTCCACTGCATGACATTTTTGCTGGGTAAGAGGCCGTCTCTGTGCTCTGTACCCCCATCTGATTTCCCGGGGGAGCAAGAAGGAAAGGAGCCCGCTGTGCCTGGAAGAGCAAGCATTCCCCTTTCCAGGCTCTAAAAAGGACGTTTTACTGGGTGCCATTTCACTTCCGTCTGGATTGTTTTGAGCGGAGGTGCAGAACAGCTGAATAGCGATTTCTGGTGGGCTGTGACTGTGTGTATGTCAGCAGCTGCTCTTCTGGCCTATTAGTCACTAAAAAAACCACTTCCCTCTCGCAGGCTGGCAGTGCAGGGGGAGATGATGCTAATTGACTTGAAATTGACATTTTGTGGGAGTTAGTAGCACAGATTTGAGTCATACCTCAAAATTAAGACTTCAAAAACAACTTAATGACTATATTGAAGTAGAATTTCACTGTCTTTATACCTAGGAAATAAAAAGAAGACAACTAGCAGAAGCGGCCGAAAAGAGGCAGATGGAGGTAACGTCTGATAAAATGTCATTTTTTGAAATGATTTTTAGATAATTGTTTTATGGGCAGAATGGCTCGTTTCTCTGGTAACACTGGATATCATGTTCAGATGGTGGGAATTGTCATTAAGTACTTTCCTAGTAGTATTACGGTTGTACATTTATGCCTTTTTTATAGATATTAAGAATTTCACAGCTAGGCGGGTGCTCTAAGGCCATTGCAAAGTAACTGAGCTTGTTTGGATGGGAGATATTTCACAGTAGTTTATAAAACAACCTAAGAACTGGAAGGGCAAATTCAACATTTTTTCCTTGTTCTGAGGTTTGAAAAACAAGAGATGGAGAAGTATTAAACCAGAGTGGTCAAACAATTGTTGCAGTGGCAATTTCAAGTGGTACTGCGCTAGTACTTTTGTAAAAAATGCAGGCTGTATGCACTTGCAGGTTCTGTTTATCAACAAGGCAACAGTTTGAACAGTTTATCAGCTCAGATTCCAGCAAAGAAGTAGTATTAACTTAGTCTTTTATCTTTTTAAGGTTGCCAGGCTCTAACTGCTTCAATATCTTTGAAGTTAGGAGAGATAGGATACAAATGTTCTAGCAGAAGAGCCAGCCTGGTTTTTTTTTTTTTTCCTTACATACCTCTAAAAAAGGCTTACAGCATATACTCTTTACTTATGGTAGATTTTGAATGATGTGAATGTTAGTGACATTACATATTGAATCAGGAATTGACCCCTGTGCACGGGGACCATGCTGACCTGGGTTGAAGGGGGTGTGGTAAATAATTGGGGCGACAGCTGAGTGATGTGTTAGACTCCTTAAAACTCTTGTTTTTGTGTCATTCTATGTACTAAAAGCAATCCACGTGTTATTTTCAGTCACAAATGGGTTTCAGTCACAAAGAGATTTTTAAGCATAACTGTAGGAAGTAGCTAACTCTTAACTGGCTAAAAAGCTTTCCTGAGAGGAAGGAGAAATGCAGCAGTTAGGGTTGTGCATGTCCCTGAAGCTTTGTGGGGCCCGTGATGCTGGCAAAGAAAAATGGAAGTATCACTCTCTATTACTTTCTGTTTTCTTGGAAGACAAAGAGATAAAGCACCTACCAGGATTCTCCAGGACTATCTTAGAGGTCGTTTTAACCTCTGAACGTTGGGTAATGGGGATGTCTTGCAAGCAGCCACATTCAGTTTTGTCCTAGTGAGGGGACAAGAGACAGATGTCCTTCCTTCCCTGCTTAGTGTTTTCCTGTACATTCTTCTTGTCTGCTCATTATCCCTGCTGACATCGCGTGAGCTGTTCTTCCTTTAGGGGTGCTGCAGACAGTTTGGGGACCTGCCTCACTTGGAAGGGCAGTTTCCTAAGAGGCAGAGAACATATGCTCTAAGTAGGTTGGTATTTGGTGCTAAGATTTGTACCCCACTGAGAATTGAGCTTATTGTCAGGATTGAAATTCAGGTGAGAACATTACTGTTTTGCCTTGGTAGATTTTTGTCCCTCTGATGCAGAAGTCTTTTTGTTGTTTGTACTCTTGAACTGGAGTTTCTCACGCAGCCTCACAAAAGTAATGTATATTTTTAGCACTTATCTATTGTTTGCATTCTTGTCCTCTGGGAGGAGAAATGTGATGGACGGTGATGTTCACCATCCCGGTCAAGAGGTGGCAACCTGTGTAGCCAATCTCTGGCCTTTTGTAAAAATGTATATATGAAGTCAGATTTTTAGAATAAAGTAATAGAAGCTTCCCCTTGAGCTGCTGCGTCTGCTTCATTCCTCGGGTGCCCTGAAACTGCCACAGATTTTAGCAACTTTTGTATAACTTCTGCTATGTTATTGTAACCCTAAAAATAAGAATAGATAAGATTCAGTTTTTAAAACTTTTTTTTTTTTTTTAATTTCTTTTCCATGGTGTTAAGTGTCTGTAATTCTGATACTCCTGCCATCTAGTTGAGATCATCATTAAACAGTTCCCTGCCTGAAGCAGGCAGTTCACAACAGATTTTTCATTTGGTACTCCTGCAACCCACACACCCTGTGACATTGTGAAGGGTAGACTGTCATGCAGGGTATTTCTCACAGATCACAGTTGAAAAGTTGAACTTTTTCACAGCCTGGGGTAGCACTACTAACACACCTCTTTTTCTCCCTGTTCATGAGGGTAAAAGTAGGCCCTGACACTGAAAAAACCACAGACTAAAAATTTATGGACTTTTGGGAAGTTCTGGTTCTGCATCTGAGGATTAAATATCTTCACCTGGACGTAAGAACAAAGTGAAACAAAAACACCCTCACTTAGCTATGGGACCAAAGCTCACAGAACGAGGAAATATCCTGAAAGGGCTGCCTTGATGTAACAGTAGCATTATGAAGTGCTTCACTCTTTGCATGCAAACCACAGTGCATAAAACAGTGTTGCCAGCACTTGCAGTTTGGTTTCTCTCTAAGCTGACTTGGTCTTACTGAAATGTGTTTTGTCCCAGGCTTCCTCTCGAGGTATTAAGAATGTTCACTCTGTAGAGCAGAAGAAAAAGAAACAGGAAGAAATAGAAAGAAGAGCTGCAGCTTCACGTCCTGGAGGAGAGGGAGGACTGAGAGTAAGTTTAGAAAAGAAACAATATGATTCAACTGTCCAGATATTCACTGTGAAAAACCTGTTTTGTCGTGGGGAAGATTGAATAACTCGAGGAAAAACCAGGAGGGAGGGAAATGGAATAGAAATGGACACACGTGTCATTATCATGCAGAGTCCTTAATGAGACTTCATCACTCAGACAGAAAGACAGCAGGGATGACAGACAGATTTTTTTTTCCCCTCCTCTTCTTCCCACTTTCTACATCTATGATGCATCAGATTTACAGGTCTCAGCACTGGGGACCTCATCCCTGTGTTATCCTGTGCTCAGTGTCCCTTTTCAGCTGAGATTGTCTCCTCCTTCATAACTCAGAGAAAATATTTGAACCAAGTAGGGTGATGGGTTCCTCATTACAGAGGAAACATACAGTGTTGGCATAAATATGGATGAAGTTTACTACTGTTGCTATTCTAATGTGAACTTCACCTCAGAAGGCCAGGCAGAGAGTTAATGAAGAATTACAATCTCCCCAAAACAACAGAATAGAATAAACCTTCATCTTTTGCCCTCATTACCATCTATGACTCAGGAGGCAGGGGTTTGTATGAGCTGCCACTGATACACTGCACACCCATCACTTGCTGGGATAAAAGGTGAATTAAGAATTTAAAGGTGAATAGAGAATTTATTGTAGTTGGACAACCTTATGGTGTTTGTTTGGGATTTTTCCTTTCTTTTCCTTATCTCCATACAAACCTGTGGTGTGTTTTGTTTGTTTCTCTAGTGGCAGGTTGGATAACACAGGACTGCTGAAGAGAAGATAATTGATGTTTACTGCCAATAACTTGTCAGTTTCTGCAGCCAAGTGGCACGTACTCATTGTGTGGCTTTTGCTGTTTCCATCTGAAAACTCAGCAGTACTTTGCCGTCGTGGGACAATGGACGTGGAAACATTCACAAAGAAACTTAAGAACTAATTCTGAACACTACAGTTTTGCCAATTTTGTTTGTTTGTTTTCCATGCATGTTTTATTGCTTCCCTGCCAAGACTTCCTGTCAGCTGGAAGTGGCCTCCTTCGTGTAGTCAGTCAATATGTGCAGACTGTCTGCTCAGTTGATGTCTGTCTGTCTGTCTGTCTGTGACTGGCCTGAGCAAGCTCAGGTGCCCACCAGGTGGTTCTGATGCTTATGTCAAGCTCTACAATTAAACTTCCCTCCAAGTTCTTATGTAGAGAGTTTTTCATATATGTATGTATTGGAATATGCAGATGACAGCATTTCTTTTCTGTTTCCTAATGACTCTTGGACAGCTTAGGAATTTAGTGCCTTTAAAAAAAAAAAGAAAAGTAGAGTCCTTACAAATAGAATAATTTTGTGACTAGTTAAAAGAAAAAACCAGAAACCTTTATAAATCCTGTGTACGTAGATCAAGAATGCTGTTTTATTATGTGTGTAATAATTGTTCTCATTTTCTCACGTGGATTTCCTTTGGGTCTGTAAGTATTTATAATGAATACTAAAAGTGAAACATGAAATGAACAATCCCGTTATTAGTTGTTTTCATTTATTACCACAAGAGGGCGATGCTGCCCCTCTCGGCAGCACCGAAAACAAAGAGGAAAACAATTCCAACGTCATCTCTCTGCCAGTTCATTTCCAAAAGTTTCTGTGTTATTTAGGTGGACTACTTACAGTGCAAAAACGTTTTCTTTTCCCCGGAGAGCATTATGCACGTTATGCATGGGCTCAGTACCACAATGGCCTCATTTCTCACCTAGTCAAAACTATAGAGGCTTTTTTTCCACCCCTTGAACTATGTATTTTGTCTTTCCCGTCTCAGGACTGCCCAGTGTTGTCCTGGGAGTGCAGGCTTGACACAGTTTCCTGCCTTAGCCTTCAGAATTGAGTAAGGGAGAACTTCCAATATTGACATAATGGTGTTTGAGCTGCAAAAAGCTGTGTCCTTGGCTGGAGACTGCCTGCACTTTCCTTTGATTCCTGGCAATTGCTCTCTTCAGTGTATTAACTGGTCATAGTTTTTTATAACTCAATGTATTTTCACTACACTTAAAAAAAAAAATTATCTCTGGCATTAATTTGAAATGAGAAATTCAATCTAACATCACAGTAGCTGTCCTACAAGACACTTAAACAGCATTTACGCTTAGTTGATCACTTGGGGTACTTAAGACTTGAAACATTTTTCTCTCCATTCTCTGTCATACTGCTGCCTCAAAAGGGGAGCAAATAACATCCAAGCCTCTGCCTGCATTGGTGCCATGAACACTTTCATTTAAAGCCATGAAAGAACCTAGAGAAACCAATCACACTCTTCTCTCTCCCCACCCTGATGTAAGAGCCAGAGCTGTCTGTGCTTCTTAAGAGACCTAGTTTGGAATGCCAGATTTATTCTACAGCTAAGGAACCACATCAGAGATCATGAATTAGATGACAAGTCACCTACAAAGCTGTTTTAAAAGATACTCCTGTACTGTACACATCCAATTGTCCAAATGGCCAGGCTCCACTGACTGGGAATTACTTGGGTAAATAAAACCCCTTATTGCAGGTTTCAGTTTTTGTTTCAGTCGAGAGTGAAAGCAGCAACCACTGCAGATCAGTAGTGTACAACTGCTGGCTCCCTGACGGACCACTAACCAGCAAGGCTGAGAGCCATGTGGATTAGAGCTGCTCTCTCCTTAGAGATATTTTCCCTGTCTCTGTTACTGCTTAGCACAGCACTAAGGTAACGTGAACCACCACAACAGGAATTTGGTCCTTATTTCCTCCAATCCTCGATGATTACTGCACTTCAGAGGCTGTTAAAATGCACTGTTTCACACAGATTATCTAGACACTTGATATTTTGTTTACATCAGTACAACTCTTTTTTTTTTTTTTGGTCATCTCCTGAAAGCACAGTCCTGCACCTCAGAAACTGGCTGGCCAAAGCCCAGTGCTGGCAAACTGGACTGAAAAGCTGACTCTCCATGACTGTGACAGCATCACCTTTGTTGCAGTAACAAAGTGAAACCATTTGCCACTCCATGTGGATAAAGTACACAGATTATGCTAGAGAGAGAGCGTGTTTGTAGCAGATACCCTGAAGTTTGGGAAGACACAAGCTGTGTCTCCACGAGGATGGGCAGCATCACAGTGGGCCCTGAGGAACACAGATGACTCCAGCATTTGGCACAGTGACAACACTAAATACTTGAGACAGCTCCTCAGGCACAAGCAGTACCAGCAGTTGTTCAGAGTCTGGGAAAGCCTGTCCAGCCCCATCAACATTTGTGTGACCCCACCTGGCTGCTCCACCTTACAGCAGTACAACACCTAAAGCCCAAAAAGAACCAAGCCCTTATCAGCATCTCCAGGAGATGCTTCTGTAACTCTGGAGTGTGGCAAACAACTCGTCTTCCAGATCTAAAGTGAAGATCATTACATTCATGTGTAATGAATTCAGGATTGAGTCTTCAGTTACAGGAAACTCGCTGTACCTTCCCACACATATATTGCCTTCTCATTTCACTCATCCTCACCAACAACCCTTTAACTAGCTGCCATAGATTTTGCATATCTTCTCTAAATTGCTGTTGGAAAAAAAGGTGGGACTGCAAAGGAAGGAGCAATTATCCCTATAATAAAGATGTGAAAAAACCCCCATTCTTAATCAGTGATGTAAATAATCCTGCTTGGAAAAAAAAAAAATCTCCAGGTAATGCACAAACAGCAAGGTGACAGAATGCACTTCTATAATGAGCAATAACATATCACAGCTACATTTCCAAACTAGTTTTGAATAGGTTCCAGTATGATGAGTCATATTTGATATCATGCAATAACAGTGTTTTTTTTGGAAACAATTTCACATAATTTATCCATTTTGAGATTAGGCACAGTTTATTCACAGGCAGCTCCCATGGGGTTTGGACTATGAGGACTTTGAGAAAAGGCTTTGTTGCACCTCCTAGCACTTAAACTTTTTAGGACTTCAGCCTCCTCAACATTCACATTCATCCAATTTACACAGCAAAGCAGTTAAAATCACTACGTCATGGAAAATGACCTAAATCTGTTCTGCCCCCATCACTGCAACAAGGGCTGTAGGCTTTGAGCAAGATTCTGCTGCTCAGCTTTAGCTTTATAAATTGAGCCAGAGATTCCTAACAAACGTTTTTGGCATCAGGTTGTTGCAGCAGCAACAGTAGACATAGAAATGAGCAGAGACACAGACTTCTTGTTCATCACAGCATGAAATGGGCCCTGGTTTATTCCCCTTTACAGCTCAGCCATCCTGACTCCAACCATTCCCTGACTCTGGCTGTGGCAGCTCCTGCTGTGGGTTTCCCTTGCAGCCCCTGACTGCTGGCCATTCCCTGCTGAACTCTGACTGCAGGGACTGGTTTGCAGCCTCTGACTGCTGGTATCAGTTTGCAGCCTCTGAATGCAGCTTTTACCTGCCTAGCATATAACTGCAGGTTCCAACAACACACAACAGGCTCTAAATGCAGCCCCAGACTGACCTCACAGCAGTGATTCTCCCTCCTCAGGATCCTTCTTCTTCATCATCCTCTCACTCCCTCTTCCTCAAGGCTCCTCCTCCATGATGCCCCCAAAGAAACCCACTCCCTATAATCACATTTCTCTTTATTGGATATAGCTGTGACTGGTCAGGGGTGAGGTCGTCTGCATTCCCTTCTCCCACATCAGGTGGTACTGGCAATACTTTAAAATAAAATCCTATAGTCTCCCAGTCTGTAACTGGCCAAGTTGAAGTTTTAAGCCAGGAAGTGTTTTAATGTTATTTTTTAAAAGACATTTGAGTACCCCGAAACAAAGAGAGACTCTTTTGATAGGTACAGTCCAAGCACATAAAGGGGTTCACGTTTAATTTAAAATCTTGACTTGGATTTACTGGGACTGTTGAAGTTTACTATTAAAATAAACTTATGAACACCTTTTTTATTATAATCTGCTCTGATTTATTAATATGTAAACAGCTTCAAGTATTTTAAAAACCAACGTAATAATAACAGCACAAACTTAGTCTTGGATGATGGAAATAAAGATCTTGGCAGTCTTGTCAACCTCAATAATTCTGTGAAATTTAACTAAATATGTTTAGAAGACTCGCCATTATTTCTAAATAAACATCTCATATTTTCACAAGTGATTTTTTTCCTTTTCATCTGAAAACAGATCTCTCTGTGGTTATATTAAGGTCATGATTTTTTTTTTTTCAGCTATGAGACATTTTTTATAAAATGAGGTTGCTTGTGGTCTGTTTTCTGCCCCCTTATGGAGGACATATGACAACTTCTATGACAACTGAGACTTCCTATGGCTTTTCAAAAGATTTATTGCTTGAATATGTGTTTAATCTTCCTAGAAAGTGTTTCGAAATAAGAATAAAAGGCTGTAACTTTGGAATGATGTCCCGCCACTTTGTCTGCTGCACCAAGCCATTGTGAACTGTTTGTATTCTGCAGGTATTTATAGATGGTGAGGCAGGCCTTTTCCACAGAAGTGAGATACAACGTGCCGATTTTAACAAGACACAGAACATGAAAGGTGGTCTTGATCCTTTCTAGCCCACAGACATTTTGCTGTTAAAGACAACAGGAGCAGATCATGAGAACATTTTTTAAAAATTTAACATCAGAAAATGGAGAAAAATACTAGTCAGTACTAAAAAAATTATTTCAAGGATGTTTTTGAATCTTTTTCCCTGCAAAGAAAAATTAATTTTCAATAAAATTTGGGTATTTCTGTGTTATCTGTTTGCCCCTTTCTTTGTGCAGCTCATTATTAGGGCAGCAAGAAGGGTTGGATTTTGTAGGCATCCAGTTGGTAGCAGCCAAGTGGGGATGAGAGATTACAAATAATAAGAGTTTCAAAATGTATGAGTATTTTAAAAAAATTTATTTCATTTTTAAATTTATACAGTCAGTGAAACAATCCTATAATGTGATTCTTCTAGGATGTTACAAGGCACATAAATTACCAAATATAAACACAGAAAAGTAGCCAAAATAATGAACTAAGCCCACATACACCTTTAGCTGTATCAGAGGTGTGTGAATGATTTATGGGAATGTGAATCACTCTATTTACAGGACAATGAATATTTCACATTTAACATGACCAGCAACATTGAAAAGAAGGGGAAGGCAAAGCTCCTCTCCAAGAGCAGTGCCATGTTCTGTGACTCCAGAGGGACTTGCACGTGGGCCTGATATTTCTGGGTCTGAGAGATTTTAGCCTGCTGGCAGCTGCTAACTCTTTCCCAAAGAAAAGTTTCTTGAGAAAGTTTCTTCTCAAAACAATCTTGGCAAACAACTCTCCTTTCTCAAAACAATCTTTCTCCAGGTGGTGTTTTGCTGTTTCTCTGGTTTAACCCATGGGATCAGAGAGGTGTCGTTCCTATTCACCAACCATGGTAAGTCTGTATGGGAACACCTTATAAAAGGTAGCAAGAATTAGTAAATAAAGCCTTTTTTCTATGCTCTTTGCCTTCTGAAATATTGGGAGTCTTTCATGTCCTACAGCGACACTTGCATCCTCTGCAGCTTGATTATATCCTACTAATCAAGAAAAGATTGCAAAACATACAAATAGTCAATTTTTATTTCATTTCAAGAGACACTACCAAATAATTTCCCCAAATATCCATTTTTCCACCTGCATATATATATTTCAACTAGCCTACCAGTTCAGGGATCCAAAGTAATAAGATTTTCGTACAAATATATTTCATTGTGTATTTTCTTCCATTAACAGGATCTGCTCCTTTATGTAGCTCTAAGTATACATTCACATATTAAAGAGTAATAATTTGGCTAAAAATAAATGTCTATTTATTATCTGATTGTAATAATCAGCCTATCCAGGGTAATTTGCTATAAAAGATACAGTACTAGAAATAAATAGTTCTAAATTCAAAGGTCTTCAAAATGGGGTGTCATTTCCAGTCTGTGTTAAGGTTTCCAAAGTCCTTTTAAAGCATTAACTAAATTCACTACACTTGGGAGAATAATTCTGACCTACATACATGAAGTCCCACTCACACGAGAAGCTTATTTCACTTAATCTCCTTCTTGGTTTTGTAATGGGCAGAAACCACCAGGTAATTGTCTGGGTTCATGTCCCTGAGGTTGGGAGACTTGCTCTGGACTGGAGAGGTTTTCCCATCCACGCGGGAGATCTGGAGCATCCTGCACGGGTCATGCTTCAGTAAATAACCTGCAAAGGTCTCCCAGCCTCCTCCCACACGGACCATCACGTGCTTGTTGTGCAGCATCTGCAATCACACAGGCACAGGGAGAAAACACAAGCACTGCTCAGAGGAAACCATTCACAAGGAAATCACAATTTTTTTCTTTGCTGTAAAAACCTGCTTACTTTAACTGAAAGTTTGTTAACTAAATTTAATCAAAACCGTATGATGGTGGTCCACTTTACAATAAAAGGAAAGGAAAAGAAACAGTAGAGTGTTTTTTTATTTGCATTTAAAAATTAAATTAAAAAGAACAACAAAACCTGTAAGAAAATGAGCTGGTATTTTAAACTAAGGATTTTCATATTTCATGTAAATAAATGCTGCACATTTTTCTAGTCCTTTGGCATGGAGTCCTTCTGTTCTTCACGTGTTTAGTAGAAACATGTTAGGGAACACGAATGCTTTTAGATTATTTTTTTGAAAATACGTTAGCACACAATTTTATATTATCTTGAAGTTGGCTTTTCTTCATAGGAATAGTGAAGGGCAAACAACAAAAAAAAATTCCTCAATCTCTGAAAAATTACCAAAAAAAAAAAGAAGAAAATGAAGTTCTGTTTATTTTAACAATGAAGTCTTGCTGACAATACATTCTAATAAAACAATTTAATGTTATAATTAAAATAATCCCATGAGGTACATCAGAAGTAATTTATCTGGAACTGTTTGGAACACCTGAATTTTCTGCCTGAATTCAAATACAATTTTTCTTCAAGTGCCAGTGTACCTTCTCCCTTGCCTACCCTTGAGTTCAGCTGGTGATTTTACCCATTTCTCCCTTTTGTTTCTCCATGCAGAACAGTCAAACAAATACCAGTGAGGTACCATAAAGCAGCACTGTCTATATTTTATTGGTTTATTTTATAAGCAACATTGAAAAATGCTTGATCAGGGTATCTCACGAGATGCTAAACAACATTTAGCTGTAGTACCAGAAATTAAAAATTGGTCCTGTAAAAGGCATCCGGAAGCCATTTAACACAGTCTGGGTGTTTGGATGTGTGGCTGTGATGCCTGTATGGACAAGTCCAAAACTCCCTCGAGGGCTGGAAATATTTGGCACACAAACCTTCTGTAACACAGCACAGCCAACAAAACAGGAAACATCATCAATCAAACAAAATCACATGGAATAGAAGGCAAAAAATAAACTTAAAAAAAAACCCCTCAACCAAAAAAAACCCAGCTCAACCTATCATTTGAATTCTGTGCCACAAGGAGACAAATTCCTGGGGTGAAGAAAGCATGGCCAGCTGTACAACTGACTGAAGTTTGAAAATCAGGTTATATCTACAAGGAATGGAACTCTTCATTAGCATAAGCAGCTGCAGATGAACTCTCACTTGACAGTTTTCATGTAGAACATTTTACACAAGGAAATTTTTGCTTGCGCACTTTGGTTTTTCTGAGAAACACAACGGGAAATCAATTATGGGCATTGAAAAAGAGTTTCTTCTGATCCATGGCAAGGAGATGCTCAGGGACTCTCAGTTTAATGAGCATCTCCCAGCTGCTGAGCCTGTGCTGTTCCTCTGGCTTTGTGTGAGTGTTGGCTTCCACAACAGCTGTACACAAATGAGGGTTTTCTCTAGATTTATGGGAGTGAAAACAGAATCAGACTTCCCCTCTCAAGGTTTGTTTTTGAGAAATTTATAGTAATTGCTTATTGCTACACCAAGTTTTTCTACTTTTCTACTTCCCTGAGAACTCAGTGACCTGAAAACACCAGAGTGTGTAATAGGCTCCCGATTATTTGCTTGCAAACCAAATTTGAAGACATTAAAAATACCTTGCTAGCAAAGATTATGCAACTTCATCTCTAGAATTCCTCATAAAATTGATAGCAAAATCCTGAGGCGTGATCTGATTTAATCATCAGCCAGGCTCTGTTTAGATACAACCCTGTTTTTAAAAGTTTACAGACACTGTGGCATAAATATTGTAAAAGGCAGTGCTGCTCTTACACACAGAGGAGTCACCTGCACACGAGGAATCCTGGGAGGAATTCCCAACAGAATATGGAAGAAAATCAGTGGGAAAGCTAAAAAAATCTTCCCTCCAACTACGTTTTCTCTTGGCCTTTATTGCCCTTTTGTCATTGAATTTGTCTCTTCTTAAAGAAATGTTTTGGTCTAACAAAACAATAAAGCTCATTTTACCCTTTTAAGGAGTCACTTATGTGCCTGAGTGCCCATCCAAGGGATTCAAATTAAACCTCACCTCTACAAATCTGAAAAAGTGCAAATAATGGAGCCAGTCCCAGGTACTACTTACTCATCCACACTGAAGGAATCTATTTTCAGTCTGTAATGTATATTTTGGTAGATAACAATTTATTAGTCCCTTCCAACATAAGTTATCCTAAAAATAAATAAGTAAAATAAGTCTTTCTCCACCTGAAAACCAGGAAATATGCACTCTTGATTTTCTCTTGTCATTCCCTCATTAAATCACATTTTGCCTAGCTCCCCTCTTTATACAGGATCATACAAAAATGTTTTGGATTATGTCTACTAGTTTTAGAACTTCCAAATGATGTGACTTCAGCCATTACATGTGGATTTGTTTAAGGACCAGCTCTGACTTTCTGTGTTGTCATTCTAAACCCCCAATAAAGGAGCCTGTGCTTCCTCTCTCTTCAGAAACCAGGATAATGACATGGAAAATAGACAGCTCCCTGCAATAACATCTCCCTCTCAGTTTTGGGGAGTTATTTGTTGTGAATCACACTAAACAAATCTCACTTGGTTGGAAAAAAGGTCATAAAAAAGCTCAGACTGAGAAAAAGATGCCAAGAGCATATGTTAACTGCTTGTCCCAACATTTCCAGCTATGCTGCAGTTTGGTTTACGAATGAACATACTTTCTGTGTCTGATACCATTTTACAGAATTTAGAAATAGCATCTGTTTCATGTCTAACACTAGATCTTGCTTTACTGTTTGAAAACAGCATCCTGCAGAGGGGAGCACATCGTGTGCAAGAAACAACACAGAAGTAACCACAATTCCTGTCCATTAAGAACAAGTGAATTTCTGACAAGTGAAGGCATCCATGCCTTGGACAAAGATTAACAGTATCAGGGAAAATTACTGAGGCACGGGACCCATGTTCAGAGTGGCATTTGTAGGTGAAGGGACTGTCCCAAGCCCTTTGGGTGACACCTGGCTGAGGTCTGAGGCCGTGACGATGACATCTTCTTGTTCCTCACCCTCTGACACAGATGTCAGGGCCAGCCACCAGGAGGACCCAGTCCCTGGCACCTGAAATGGGGGATACTGAGCAGGAATCCAGTTGCTCTTAGCTGCAACACTGACTCATAAGGAATATTTCATGCAACACTCAGCAGAAGAGATGATATGGCAAAGAGATGAAACACATAAAGAGAAATCAGACAGAGTTTGTGAGAGTAAGTGAAAGCATCAACTCACAAACATGAGTCTGGATGGAGTCACAGAAATAACGTGCATAATAAATTCAAATGTGTCATGTGTATAATAAATTCAAATAATTCTTAAAGTATTTAAGAAAAAAAAATCAAAACCATTAGCATGAGGCTGCTAAAATAAATGTATGAGTGCTTTCTTAAAAAGAAGAAAAATACTTTACTTTTTGCCTTTGAATAAAATCTCAAACAACTAACTCATCTTCTTAATTGTAATGATTATTTCTATTAGCATTTGGGGCCCTGAAAAGTTTCTCTTAAAAAAACCCAAACAGCTAGATAGAATTCTTTCTCATTTCCTAATGTCAACTAAGTTTTTCCTCCTCAAGAAATACCTCTAAAATTATGTGAGGCATTATTCAGAATAAGTTAGAAGCAGAATTTAATAGGAAATAAAAATATGAGTTCTATTTATAAACTGTGCCCAAATTGAAAACAGAAACCCCACTAAATACAAAAAGGAATTCATTTTATCCAGACTATCAAGATACTCCTAAGTTACATTCCTTTAAGGACACTGAGTCACTTACAAAGTGTATTCATGCAGAGTGATCATCTATTTCGATTTTTCCACTGAATTCAGCTAATCTGGGGTTTCATCATGCAAATGTGTGTGGGTTGCAAGTGAACATGCTCGTGTTACAGGATTGCAGGAGTACATGGGAATGTTCTCATGACTCCTCAAGTGCCATCTGTTTGCTAGCTATTTTATCAAGACTCATCCTGCCTCTTCTAATTTCCTGCCTCAAAACAGCCAAAAAAAGAGAAAGTACCTCGTGCAGCTAAACAGAAACCTGCACACCTTCACCTACAGAGTCCCTCTCACTGCCTGTCTCTGGAGGAATGTGCTAAGTGACAGATGCTTTAAGTCCAGACTGATTTCAGTTATCACAAACATCCAACTGCAGCAACCTGTGTGTTTCCCTCTCTGGATTGTTTTGTTTTCTTTTTTAACCTTCCAAATGGCTTCAATACTTTCGAGTGTACGCAAGATCAGTGCAGAGGCTGGAGTTAAAATGCTTGCTGGCTTCTTTTACTGTGCATCCCCATCCTCTGGGACACCAGTACAGCAAACCCAACACCACCTTCCCTCTAGTTGTGACCTTTGTGCTGTTTCTCACAAAAGTGCCTGTGGGCCATTTCCCCCAGATCACTGTCTTTTGCCCCCTGCTGAAATAAAGATGCTGCCAGTCCTTTAGTGGTAAAAATCACAACCCAGAAACTTTAAAATTACATTTAAGGTATTTTGATTTACCCAAAGTTCAAAATTAAGGTTGGTTGAGATAGGTATGGTACCATCCTCAAATTGACCATTAGCATTTCAGTTTAATGTGCGAAGTCCAAGATAAACAAACAAACAAACAAAGAAATAAATGGCACTCTTTATTTCTACAGGCATTGCAATTCAATTCAGTAGCTTAGTAAGGCCTATTAAAACACCCAAACAAACAACAATAAAAAACTCAACCCCAAACTAAACCAACCAACCAACAAAAGATTCAAAAAAACCCCATAAAGCCAAAACCATTAAACACATCAGGTCGGGACTGCAGTTATAAGGAAAATCACAAGGAGGCAGGCAAACACCACAATTAATTAAAAGCATGAAAAATAGGAATAAAAAAGTGTATCCTAGAGAAATGAAGATCTCAAAAAGGATAGGGAGGACTTTTTCATTTCCTAATGCAATAAAAACTAATAAAATTTAAAAATTTCCAGGTATCTCAACAAGGAACTGAATGCCATGATGTATTTTATGTTTGCAGATTTATCTTTGGGAAGAACTAAAGAATACAGGACACTAGAGATCTTCTGCACTCCTGGTCAGTGTCAGGAATACTTTGACTTTAGAAGGTTTTCTGCCTTCTGTGAATTTATTCAGGATTAGCAGCTGCCTCATTTGGTTTGACACTATCAAGTAAGCAAAAGGAAATGCAACGGTTTTAAAGTGAGGGTCCCAACAAAAGAATACCAGAAAGATTTGCATTTTTCTGGACATTCTCAGAACGGTCTTTACACTTTCAGATGCAGAAACTGCCTACATATGTTTGGATGAAAAGTTCATTAATGCTCTTTATTACTCAGGCTTTTTACCTCTTCACGGCATTACCTTCAGGAATGGCAAGTGCCCATTAGGGAAAACAATATGTAATGACTATGATTCTATTTCACTTCCTCAAATTTATGAGAGATGTAGGTTTAATTATAGGCTCTAAAGGCATATTTTTCACATGTCCTGCAGCAAGTAAACATACTGTAATTCTCTAGTTCAAGTCTCTAGGCTTTGCATAACAAGACTTATTTATTCCATTTCATCTGTGTACAGGCTTGCTGGTTAGTCAAAGGTAGTAACTGTGAATATATGCGGATAAAACATCAATATTGAAAAGTAAAGTTTACCATAACTGAGATAAAACCAGTCAGAGGGTAGCTGTAGTTGAAATTATGAGTTTTTAAGATTTAACATATCCATAACTACTCACTGAATACTTTCGGATGAAACTGCTCTGTGCTCAATATTATTGAGCTGTCTATATGGTCCTGGAGATGAAGAATTACAGTGCACAGTTTCAATGTGCACCAGCCCCTACCTTACTGTGATTGCAGCTTATTAAAATAAACATATAAAAACAAAGAAACAAACATGAAAGAACACCACCAACATGATGCATGGCAATGATGGCAGTTATGATGTCTAATTAAAGTGAGACATGTAAAACTGGGGAAGTTTCAGCCACATGACCACACTGGCCTGTGGAGATCAGGTACTAAAATCCAGAAATTATCCAAGAGAAGCTGTAATGTGCTTACAATCAGCTTATCCCTGTGCCAAAGAACAAATGTTCTTTTAAAAAGCTTTTTAAAGCAATACAATATACTGGCCAGACATAAAGCCATTTGTCCTTGGTTGCTTAGCAATCCCAGAATAGAGATGTAAATAATTTCACCCATCCTTTATTTCTGACTAATTCAAAATTCCATCCTATTGTCTAGTCATTGTAAATATATTTAACAATATGGTCCTTTAGAAGGAAACTATTATTTACACTATCCTCTACAAAAAGACTCATTAAAATGTGGCTATATTGAGGATATTGCTTACAAGAATCTCTTCTAATAGCACTGGCAATTAATAAATAAAGTTGAGATATATTTATTGTTTTTAGGGATGCGTTATACTTCAGCAATTTAATCCATTTATTTTTCCTCCATCTTTCCTGTACAGGATGTTTATTTCCTGTACTTTCCATAAACTAACCCACAAGCTTCATGGAAGTCTGCTCCCTGCATTACAGGTGAGAGAAAATTAAAATCTCCTACAGAACAGAGGCACAAAGGAGCGAGCAGTGAAACAGAGAGGAGTGCAACCCTTATAAAGATAAGTTATAAACCTTATCTGTACAAGTGCCCCCTGGCAACCCAGTGCTCCAGAGTGGCCAGGAGAAAACAGGGAGCTGCTCTTGTTCCAGTCTCCTAGCTGCCTTGTGTTCTGAGGCCAGAATATTCCTCAAAGTACAATTTTAGGACCAGTCCTGTAGGAACCGTTGCTTAGCATTTGCATTAAGATGAAACACTGCACAGGAACATTTATTGTGGAGCAGCAGTAGCTGCTAACTCACATTCCTAGAAGTAATTTGGTTAATTTGCCCCAAAACCCTAAGTTGCACAGTCTAGTTCTACAGAAATGAAAATTAATTCCCAATATACTGAAAGAGATTTTCTAATCTGACTCTCTCCCAAAAGGCTCTGGACCATGGTGTGTGTGAAGGCTTGGCCCTCGGTCACTTCTCCTCACAGTGTGCTGCAGAAGCAGCAGCAGCAGCAGTGACCCCATCTCCTCCCACCCAGGCTCTGCTCTGAGTCCCCAGATTTCCACCACTCCAGACTGCACCTCCTTCCCTTGATGAGGTGCACTGACCACCCTCACTACTCATCACCAGCAGTAAGGAGCTCTGGATGCTGGACCAATGCCACTCCTCCTTAATCCTGGACCATTATTATTATTATTATTAAAGTATAACGTATTAAAGTATAATTATTATATTATATTATATATATAAAAATATATATTTAATATATTCTATTATTATGAAAGTGTAATGCATTAAAGTATAATTATTAAAGTATAATGGATAATTAAAAAAAAGGAAGAGTACATGGACAGAAGAACAAATAATGGGCAGAAGATTGCAGAAAAGACTTTTTTTCCCCCACTCATATTTTTGCAGTTCCACTTCTACAGCTTCATTCAGCTAGATGTCCTTTTCTTCCTTTAAAAATATGCCCTCTGTGATTCATAACCCTGCATGTTCATAAACCTGTAGGTGGAACGTGGTAAGGATAAAAACACGAGCTAACCAACATTTAAGATTAAAGGTAATAATGTTTATAAGTCTGTTTCTGCTCCCTTATTTGCTGTATGTCTTGCAAACAGCCAGTAATTAATAATTGATACTTAAGGTCACAGTACTTATACTGAATATCAGTACATTACACACTCATTCTAACAGCTACTTGTTATTAATTCCAGGTTTTCCTTGCCCACGGTGGCAGGCTTGGAACTAGGTTATCTTTAAGGTCCCTTCCAACCAAAGCCAATCTGTGATTCCACATGGCGTTTTTTACTTGTAGAGAACTTATCTCTGAAAAATGCATCACTCGTATATTTTATTTCCCTCTTTTTCACACCATCTCCTCATCACAGTCCTGAGTGCCAGCAAGTCACTGCTGTCATTGTCCTTTGGCCTCACTCTAATGTCAATTCCCAAAAAAAAAAAAAAAATTTTGACCCTTTTATCTTTTAACAACACCATGTTCTCACTGTGGCAAATTTCCAGCTCAATTTGCCTTTACATACAGGGTACATTATAAAGGGAAGCAATCTCCATAGTTTCACGTACATTGAAGGAAATATCTAAGAAAACCAAGGTCCCAAGGAGTGAGAATCCAACTCTACCCTGCAGCATCACTGCTTCCACTGACTTATTAATGGCAGAGGAGCAGCGGTAGCTTTCATGGGAAAATTATTTCAGAGAAGAATATTTTGGTTACTAGCACCTCTAACAGAGGTAAATATATACAACTTTTATAAAACTTTCATTATAAAAATATTTTTATATATAAAAATCCATGAAAATCTCAGGGAGCTGGCAATATTCAGGTAATATTCCTTCAACCAATAGCAGTTATACTCACAAGAACTGTCAGGCCTCTGTAAAGTACCTCAGAAAACCAGTGCAAAGCACAGATAACCCGTGACTCTGGTTGGCTGCCTACAGAGTGCCTCACATTCCTTCTGTTTTATGATTCCTACTTGTGCTGGAAACCTCAGTCCATGTGCTTTTGGATAAAATCTAATAGACAAAGAACAAAAAAGTCTCAAGATATGTTTTCCAGTCTTATATATGAACAGTGAAGGGCAACACCAAAATGATGAAAACAGTCACACAGTAAGAGACAGACATCTGGAAACTCTCCCCTACCTCCATCCCCTGGTTTTTAAATCAACAAAGCTACATGCATAAGCAAGAAAATTACATTTGGAAAGTATCTAGGGGCAGATTGTTTTATTAGATCTTGCCTGAATTTAGACTAGAGGTTATTCTTTTAAATGAACGGGCCTGAAATAAATTTATTTAACTCCATGGGTTTCATTAAAATGCCTTCAAATTTGCACTGGGTAATGATGGGAGAACAAGGGTGGCATAATTTCAATAATGTTTATCCTTAGGCCTAATTTCCTTTAAATAGTACAAAGCATTCTCTCAAAGTTTTCAAAATGATGTCAGTGTGAGTCTACGGGGCATGATGTTACAAAGTTGGAATGAAATTATGTCACTGCAAATCTATGAAACCAGCATTGTCAGTAATGAACCAAAGCTATACTAATGTGTTAAAAAATTATGAAAAATCATCTGAATGGAATGGAATGGAAAACTTTAAATAAAATTAAGACATTGCAGATGGCAAATTATTTCTCCAAGCCTGTGGTCATTGGTTTTCACTGTAGATCCAAATACACATATTTATTTGGCTAGAGAGTCAAATGTAGTGCAATGCCATCTGTAGTGCTTTACACATTTCAGATCTACCATATCTCAAGTGACTTGACTAGCATGGAAGTCTTTGGGCCAAACCTGACCAGAGTACAATACTGGGAATTTCACACCAAGTACATCAACTGGAGTAGAGTACAAATGGCTGGAGAATTTAAACTGGCATGCTAACTGGACACAATCGACTCCTGCTGCAATGGGAAAGCAGAAAATCCACAACTGGTCCTAAAAACAGCCATCCAAATGCAAGTCAGAGGTGAATTAGCTGCATTTATGAGGACAGCATGAGCAAAAGCTAATATATGACAACATGGCTGCACAATATTTCACTGACACCAACTTTTCTTGCTACACCTTTTTCTTTTCTTTCTGGGCCCAGATTAGCACTTGCCATCACTTTGAAGCAAAGTTCTAATATATTTGAGCTCAAAATGGGTTTCTTCTGTAATTCTACTGCCACAGAGAAATTAAGGATCTGCATTTCAGCTTCACAAACGTATGAATTTTACATATTGAAGTTAACTATTTCATTCCATACACAGCACTACTTCACCACAGTCATTACACCCATTTTCTGAATCTCCTTACCAGCACTGTGTATATCCTTACACTATTATTTCACTAATACTGAACATAACTAAACATACAAATTTGAAGTATTTTATTTCTCAGCCACGTTAATAAATCTTACTAGTGTCCCAAACTGTACACATATAAATCACTTCAGAACTTTTTTTGTATTCAGGCTTTTCTTCTACACAGTTTAGCACAAAACAAATTTCAGCTGAAATCAGTCTCATCTAGCTTGATGTGTTAATGTTGAATTTTTAGCTGCTTTGACCCAAGACAAGATATTGTACACGGACATGAAGCTGCCAGAATTTACCAGTTTGGTAAATCTGGGCAATAAAAGACAAAATTCTGATGTTCTTGTTCTCCACAGCCCTTCTTTGACAGCACATCTGATACTAACTTTGCTCATAATCCTCAATTTTCCATGAGACAGATCCAGGAAAAATCATGGTAATACTATCCCTTTATTCTGTGGAATTCCAAGTTTATCTCTGGGATGCTTTCCAGGAGTTTACTGTACTTTCATGACACTTGTGAGTGGCTGACCAGGTGCCAAGCCTTGAAATCCCTTTAAAGTGCAGTGAATGCTACCAAAAAACAGCACTTCCGTGGCAAGAAATTTTAAAGATAAAAAATGGATGGGGTTAAAAGGAGAAGCAATCAGACCTAAAGAATGCACAGATTTTTTTGTATTGTGCTATTTTTCTGTGGGGTATTTAATAATTTTCGGACTCTGGTAACTCTCTTGACACAGGAATGAATTTATTTAAAGTTAGTATTAGTAATTCAGTTTAGTTTTGATAGCTGCTAGCTGTAACCTGACAGCCCTTCAATGCAGTCACATGGAAATTCCCTCCTGTATATATTCTAGTATGCTGGATCTCTTTGCACTCATCAGCTTTATATTTTTCTGCAAATACCAGAAGAAAGATCGTTCTAGGCTCTGGCAGAGACCTTGGAAAGGGAAAATGTGCTAGCTGCCAAAAAGACGCTGATTACTCTAACAGAGTAGCCCAGAGTTTCTCTCCTTTCCCTTTTAATATGTAAACTTGTTTCTGATTTAGACCTGACTCCTGGCAAAGGTGTTTTCCTCAGCGCTCATTTGTGTGTAGCTGGGCTCTGTGTTGACTCTCTTGTCTTAGAGAGCACAAACCTCTTCTCATCCACTCAGAAGCATGAATAAATTCTGTAACATCTAGTCCTGCATTTCAGGACAGGAAGGCAGAGCTGGCACACACAACAGGAACAAAAGCATGAATGCTTTTAAATCATGATTGCAATAGCAATTAGTATTTGCAAGAGCAATACTTGCAGTAGCAAGAATTACGTAAAACTTCTTTAAAAAAGGGTAACAAAAGGAAGAGCTGTGTTGAGACAAATCCAGTACGTAAGCAACAGGTATCCCTGCATACTTCAATACTTCTCTAGATTTCACTTCCTTCAGAGATGTACTTTTTACTTATTGCCAGAATAACAGATTTTCCTTTGATATTGTTCCAATAGAGAGAGAATTTAATGAATAGTTACGAGATGACTTCATGCTATGATGATATTGTTCTGAGGTGGTTTGGGGGGGGTTAGGGTTTGGAGGTTTTTTTGGGTTGTGTTTGTTGGGCTTGGGCTTTTGGGGTTTTTTTGTTGGGTTTGGTTTCTGAGGTTTCTTTTCCTGTTAAGTTGATCAGGTGATGCTTTGGTCAAGCCTGAACAAGCAATGGAAACATTCTCGACTGAAATGCCTTCTCAAATATTGCCTCTCATTCGTTGCTACATCTGAGCTATGGGGTAGACAGTGCTCTGTCTCACACCTGTATGCTGTGCCCTGGCCACATCCTAATCCATGAGAAGGCAAGAGGGTTTTTAACCTTACCTCTCCTCCTGTTTTCAGGTTATTACAGAAGAGGCACCACAACAACTGCAGCTGCATACTCTATCTGAACTTTTAAGAAACCCTGCGTGTCCAGAATTATATTTACTTCATATTCTAAACACAGATCTGACCAGGAACCACTGCTGCAGCTTCTAAAAATTTCGGTTGACTGTCTACAGGTCTGTTAAATCTTTAAAGATTTTTATTGAGCAACCAGTTTTCCAACTGGCACTGAGGAAAGTAATTCCTACAGACTCTTTGTGCACTGAGCTTTGTCTTCACGGTGTCTCTCCCTATATGCAGTTTAATAGATACTTTTCATTATAGTGCATATGTTCAGCAAAACAGTTTGACTAGATTAAAAGTTAGCATGCAGACATAAATACTTCAAACTCAGGGCCAAAACAGAGAAAGTTAAATCAACATTTCCTTCTTGCATTTGCGTACTCAAAGGGTACAGTTCTCTCTTTTAATTCACCTGGATGTCTAAAAATCTCCTTGATGTATTTTAAGTTGACATCACCTAAATTTTTAGTCAAAGGACTATGGTTTCAGAGATAGTAGTGAGGCATTTGTGCACACCTGTGTGTAACTGTGTGCACACACACTCAGACAAAATACATGCAGTACCCTGTGCCCAGGTAAGATGGGCTATAAAGCACACAAGAGTTCCTAAATGCAAACACATGTCTTAAGTTGGTAGACCATAATATATCTTCATAACATTTTTTCCACCTCTGTATTATGAATAAAGCAAAATGAATGTGTGCTGTAAAACAAAGCTTCTTCAGACTGGAGAATCTACTAAGTTAGTGTTAGCTTTTGTTCTAAGAAGACTTGGCTTTTTAAACAAAAGTTTTTGTTATTATGTTAATCCTGAAAGTCAAAACTAATTGTTAGGACAAGACTTTTAGTTCTAATTGCATCATGGATAGCCCCAAGCAGTAGCTCTAAACAGAGATAAAACTACAGAGATCCTTCCCTATGACAAGCCTGGCTAATGCTAAGCACCAGTGCTGAGAAATTCTTTCCATGTAACTTTCTTCTCAAAGTATCTCCTAAGCAGTTATTATGAATTTTGAACAGTTAAAGAAACATGAATGTGAAGATCATAGCGTCAAATGTAATTATGTCTATTTTCACATCAACATAATCTTTCATCATCAGGATACTCTTAGTTTTTGAATTGGACTCTTCAGCATTAGCAAAAAGGGGATATTACATAAAAATTCCTGAAGTATTAAATGTCAGTACATTCATATTCACTAGAATCTGCAAAAAATTACTTGATGGCTTGAAGCCAAAAGAGCCAGAGCCTTAGCTTCCAAAACTACTCATTGACAAACCTTTCAGATACACATAAATACACACTGCCAGACCTGAATCAAACACTTGATCTCCACATTTCCTGCAGCACAGATTTCATGCCACAGACACCATGGTTAGAGCACAAAGCTTTGAGCTTTAAGGCATCTCCTCTGGCTCAAACCTCAGGGCAGTTTTTGGACTAAATGGAAAGAAGAGTAGAGAACAGACAGAGTTAGAGAAGCACATCACAAGCCTAGTCAGTGTGTTACAGACATATTGTAATTACAGACATATTGATTGCAATTACAGACAAATTGCTTTTCACCATTCTGAAAGAAGGGATGTGCACATTTCACAAAAAGCCTTTTCCCTACTCCTTCCCCGGAAGTATGTTGAACTATATTGTTTTCAGAAGGGGATAAATAATGGCAACTGCATATTCAGTTTTAACTCCAAATTCCACATTAGAAGTTTTATCCCTTGGCTCATGTGGGCTACCTCTGACTTCAGGCTATGTCTAACAACTTGAACCCATCTCAAAGCTGGTACTTGCTCTGTAGCATTCATGTGATAATTAATAAACTCTTCATCAAGGCAAAAATGTAGTAATTATAGTTCATGTTCTTAATGTTCTGTTGCTAAAGGAGAGAAACTGCCCAGCAAACTTCAGTGAAAATTCATTATTTGATGCACAAAGCACGTAAGTGGTCTTGGACTCAAACTTCTAATATCAGGAAGAAAATAAACAAACCCAAAGAAAATAAAGTCAGGATCAAAGGGTGACCTTTGCTGGGCATTTGTGATTTCTGCTGGTGGAGGGAGGTGCCATGGGAGCACAGTCCTGGTCCCACGTGAGCACAGTCACTTGATGCAGATATTTCCATTTGTGACATACAAGGAGCAGAAGCAGTAACTAATACACACCAGTCTGGGATCCTACAGGGACCTGTGCAGAATTACTAAAACCTGTGTATTAATCTGTTCATGCAGTTTGATCATGAACTAAATTTTATGCAGTTCAGCACAAACAGCTTGAAGGACATGTTGTCATTATATTAGAATAACATACATAATCAAATTTGAGTGCACTTAGCTCTAAAATCTCTTTCCTTTTTTCTACCTTGATGTAGGCACGAATATTTGCCAGTCATTGTCTTGAATTATTTACATCAACAAATGAAACTTAAAATATGAAGTAAAAATAGCTATTAATACTAATCTATATTATTAAAAGCAAATTATATTTAAAGGGATTTTTTTTGTGTTGTAGCTAGATAAAAATCTAAAAAGCTGCACTGAAAAAGGATTATTCAATATATCCTAATAGTACTATTTCTATGTTATTGCAATATAGGAGAGATACATTGTATTTATCATGACTGTTTCATAGTCTGGCTCCTAGACTAATAATTAAAAGGACATAACCCTTATGGATAAAGGTCCCATTGTTTAATTCCTTTGCTACCACGAGTGTTTTTTGTTAAATAATTCTTTTTACTTTGTGAATGATAAAGCTATTCCTACTGATGGACGCAGATGCAGCTGAAGTTTTGTGGGTATTTTTTTTCTTTTAAAGTTTGGAACATAACATCTCAAAATAGAATCTTAATAAACCAATGTAAAACACATCCCGCAATTTATAACAAAGAATATATCAAATTGACAGTTTAGTTTTCACACCTCTAATCTGAAAGCTAAATAATTGAAAATGCTATGTAACTCTGTAGTTTGATTATCAACCCCATTTATCATCATAGAAAACAGAGAGGAATTTCGTGTTCCTCCCCACTGAAAGAACCCTGTAGGGGGATACTGAAGGCATCCCTCTGATTCTAAAAAAACCCAAAACCAAAACAACAACCAAGATCAACCAAAACCAAAAACCCACAAAATGCATTTCTCACACTTGATGGGTTTGGAAAACCCCCACTGAAGTCAGTCAACTATTTAACTAGAAATGTCAATTCTTCCAAGGACCAGGTAGTGGAGCTGCAGCTGCTTTTTTACTGAGTGCAAACCCAGCATCATCAGGTACAGAGTGAGGAGAGAGATGTCCACGGGCTGCTGGCTCCATGGAGGCATGTGGGCCTACATAAGGAAAGCTGACGGCAGGAAGGGGAAAATGAAAAAATAAAGAATAAAAGGGGAGGCAGGAGAGAAAGGGCAACTAAAAGAACAAGCAAGCTGCAAATTAAGCTGGGGCTGGGCAGGGTTCTGCCTAATGTCAGCAGGTTAATGAGGGAACACAGAACAGAACAGATTTCCTGACAGTTCCGTGGACAGCACCCAACTCCAGCCTTCCTCTGACACCTTCAGCATCACCGTTTGTCCAAGAGTTTCTGAGTTTTGTGCAGTGAATTTTGCCAGCCCTTGAAGGACCTATTTTGTGTCAAACAACAAATGAGAGCTAAGAAGGTTGAGAAGAGTTCCGCCTTGGGCAGCACAAGTGAGACTGAAATGCCATCTACTCTGTGGCTGTAAAGCTGGTGGAGAGGAACTGGCACAGAGTCAAGAAGTGTCCAGCTGAAAGGTCTCCAAACCCCCTTGGATCTGGGCGTGAACCAGGGCTGCAGTGCAGACAGGCCTTTCCCCAGGTCCTTTGGAGTCTGCAGCTGAGAATTACTGTGCTTGTCTACAGACACAAGACTGAGACTGGAAGCCCAAAGAGGCCAATGACTGCTGCTGCCCTGAGGCCCGAGATGTATTTTCAGAATTCACTCACAAGTCCCAGGCATCCCACTGTATCTCCTCTGGAGTTAGGTTAATTACAACTCCTGATCTGCCCCCGATTTTGACATTTTAAACACCCTGGGAAGTGATTTCTTATGGATAAAGCTTGGGAAAGGATTTTCACTACTAAAAACAAACTCTTCTGCAGACTGGAAGTGAATAGACCTGGGAAAAGTACAACTATGAAAATCTCTGGAATAAGGAAGACAAAAGAAGCCAGGAAACTTTAATGCTGAAGGAAAAACAAAAGACAGGAACACATCATGCAAAAGCTACGAGCACAACTTATGCATTTGAATCGGAAAGGCAGAACAAAGCATTTGAGTCCTGAGATCTGTACAGTCCATGTGCTTTCCATTTCTCCTTTTTTCCAGTTCTTATGTGGTATGTGGTACATCACCCCTACCTGGATGGTTTGGAGTAAAATGTACTTCTATATTTATAAACAAGTACATTTTTCTCCCCAGGAAGAGGCAATAGTGCATACTAGATTGTCGGCAGACTGATAAATATATATATACAAATATATATATATATACAAACATATATAAACATAAAAACATATCTATTACACATATACTGTGTTAGTGAATCTGAAAATAAAGTTTCTACACAGGTGCTGTAGCAGGTAAATCACACCTTTTCTCTCCTGGGATTTAGAAGAAGAAAGTATTAAACAAACATTTTATTATGACTATAGCAAAATAATGTTGCACAATATTAATTATTTAGAATACAAGGTCAATAATTTAAGAGCAATCACATACTCATCAACTGGTCTGCAAGACAGAGAACATCTCTATGTGACAGGAAAAATCAGAAGCTTTAAAACCAGGATTATTTGAAAAAATAATCTTAACCATCTATCACTAGGAGTTAACTCCTCCCAGATGACATACTTATAGTATCACTGAAATGGAGGAGGTATTAAATTCTGTAGAGGTTACTGGAAGAAGCTGACAGGCAAATACAGCAACGCATATACTAAACCATCTTAAAACAAGGAAACTTTGGGCTGTAAACACATGGCACGTGTTTGGCTGTGTAAAGAACACACAGCACAGGAGGAAATGCCTCAGAGGCATCAAACACCAACGAAATTAAAAATCAGCCACACATCTTAAATGTGCTTCTTCACAAGTGTCCAAAGGATTCCAAAGAAAGGCTAATAAATCTAGTTATGCACACAAGAACATGCAGAATGAAGAGCAAAAACTTACTGTAATCCAGTGAAGAGTTCCAAAATGAAGTTCAAACCAACCAAAACCAAAAGATGACTGACTTTTAAAACCTAGGAACATGAACTTGTTCCCACTGAAATGCATGGCAAGTTTCCATTGATGTAAGTTTTATAGGAATGCTCTTTAATACTGCTGTTTAATACCTAATCTGTGTTACTGTTATTTTTTTGCACAGTTCAACTTTAAATGCACTAGTGTGATATGAAAAGGGTGTTTTGTTCACAAACTTGGAATGAAATCTGGCTTGGACTAGGTTGCATAATAAAGAAGTAAGCAAAAGGCAATTTGATACTCACCATTCTGGCAGAACTCAAGTTTCTCAAAACTAAAAGATTAAAAATACTTTGATACTGTTTTAAAATGAAAACCAAAAGGAAGAAAATGTCAATGTTCAACTGTGCCAGATTACTGAGGCCTTTGGTTAATAATCGTTACCTTCTTCAAAATGGTTTGAAACCAGTAATAAAGCTATTATCTACATATGCTGCAGAATTAAAAAAAAGTCTCACTAGCTACAAACCAGAAAAGCCACTAATCCTTTGTACTAGCATGTTAGATCTCAAACTATTTGTGAGATTTACCACATCCCTTATTTCTTCTTCTCTATGACCAATTACTGAATTAATTAGGAGTTCTCAATACTTATTCAGCACAGTGCTTATACACGTCCCAACTCCACACTCCTGAGAAAACCCAAATCCTTATCTGGCTTCCTTGGCTTCATTGTAAGTTCTGTTGAGCAGAGGTTTATGACTGAATAAGCACTCTGGTATTCTGCTGAACCAGGAACTTGACTTCTGCAGATAAGGAGGAGTCCCTCTGACTTCTCCTGTGTACAAGTGTTCGATTTTACCAGGTCAGTTATGTGCTTTTAGCAAAATGGGGATAACAGTTAGTGGAGAGCAAGACCTCTCATTGTGTCAAGTCATGGCTCAGGAAGAGTGCAGGTGAAGGGGAAGATGGAATGAATCAGATTCTTAACACACAACTACAAGAATAACAAGATTAGCACATTTTCAATTATTATTACCATAGACATACATAGAGAAAATTAAGTGGATCAGAAGAATTAAGCTTTGAAAGGTACAGATGTGCTAAATTCAGCCATATAATAACACTGGCAAATATTGATACTGATTAACTCTGTGCTATGGGAGTTAACACTCTACATACAAAGTCTGAAATACAGCTCTGGGTTGGGAACTATCTGTTAATCAAGTGAAGTACTGTGGATTTTCATGGTTTGCTCGTGCTGCTTTAGTGATGTATCTTAGTCATGACTTGGCAATTCAGTGATCAGGAAGCCTTTGATCTGTTTCCTGACCTGTTCAATGGTAGCAGGCAAAACAGAGAAAAGCTGTTTCAATGCAGTGGATCTTCCTTCCAGCCAACTGAGAAGTCACCAGGCCCATTTCTGAGGACTTTTCTTTTGGTTCCAATTGATTAAAGACAGAACAAAATCAATGACCTAAAGTCAGAAGGACATTTATCACATACTGATAATTCCTTGGTTCAGTTAAGACACCGTGTGTTATTTATTCTCCAACTGTGTCACAAAAATGAGTCAGTGCTGGTTAACCAGAAAATATTTTTTCCTGTTAAACAGTGATGTAATCTTCAAAGTGAAAGGTAGCAGTAAAGTAAAAAAAAAGTAAAAACCAAGAAGTGAAAGTAAAATCTTTACCCTAATAAAAAGGATCTTCTCTCCAACTCTGTATCTCCCCTGTGACAGACGCTCCACACAGAACTTGGTAGGGCATTTACAAGGTGGATCTTCAGAAATGTGTTTAACCTATAAAACAAGAAGTGTTTAAAATAGCATGGATAATAAAACATTCAACAAGACACTTGCCATAATGTATCATTTGATATAAATCTTAATTGATGACATTTTGCTTGCTTTTTCTCAACATGCTGTAACCCTAGAAAGCACCCTATGGTGCTTCCAATAGCACTGATTCAGAATTAATTATTAATACTTAAAATGAAATTAAATTAAAAATGTCACATAGTTCAGCATCAAGTTGGCACTCTTTGTCTGAAGCCAAGCAGTTTGTTATGTGGAGCTCAGCATCAAACTTTTGTGAATGTATTCTCAGTATTTCATGATGAATCAGCTCCAAGTGCTAATACAACTAACAGGCAAAATGAAGATGTCCTAAGATACATCCTGCCTTCTAAATATTTATAAATACAGAGGTCTCTTCCTTACCAATAAGAGGGCCTGCCTCTTTTAAACTGTGCACTTACACCTTAGAGCATACAGAAAACACTGTGCCCTGGTTAAAAATTCATGCCAAGACACTCCCTGGTAGTTTCAGCTGCCCTTGGATGATCTCCTGGCCAGGGCTAGTTCAATCAAAGTTAATTTACAGGGACCCCAAGTAGACTACCATTGCCAAACCTAACTGCATAGCCCCAAAAACAAAGGCTGAGAAAAAACAGATGAAAACCACTTTCCTGCTTGTTACTGGCTGCATCAGCTTGGCTTTGGCCTCCTGGGTCTGGCACGTGCTACCAAAGGCAGTGACATTCAGTAAAAGTATATTTTGTACTCTTCAATGATGGGAAAGTCGCAAAGAATATCAAAAATCAATATCAAATCAGTATCCAAAGGGCAGACCTGGCTGCGAAACTCTGACTTGACACTCAAACTGCGCTTCTGCAGAGGAACAGCAAGGATAAGTGCAGCATTTTCATACCCTGTGGTTTTCTTGGACAAAGCACGTACCTTTTATGTCAGAATCAAACCCTGCAAAATGCCAGAGGAACTTGTAGGTGTTTGTCCACTTCAAACAATATTCCGAAGACATTCTCATACCCAGTTTGTAAAGCAAGGCCTGTAAAAATGCTCTGAAGCCCAGGAAAGGACATTTTCGGAACAGCCAACAAATTAAAGTCTTGAATTGCTTCATGAAAAGAAAAAATGCCTGGCCAAAGCTGTAGCACTCTAATTTAGAGTGTTTTGTTGATCGTGAATAGATAAGGCTTCTGAAGTACAAACATTTTTCAGATCTGCTTTAAGAATTAAGTTACAGTATGTTAAATAGCTAAAAAGAACTTATAAGGTAACCTATTACTGTTTCTACACTTTTGAAGGCAGCCCTGTTGAGTGATTTAAAGGCTTTCCAGTTATTTCTGAAATCGTCCAATGCCTTTATCTGAATAACTTTATTACCTTGTGGAGGGTTTTTTAGAAGTATTCTTAAGACTTCTTTTTTTAAATCAAGCCGTAATATTTTTATAATTAAAATAACCGTTACCAGAGGAACTCTAAATGTATTTTACACACAAAAAGTGCGTCTCAAGTATCAGATGAATTGTCCTCAGTTTGAATGAATCGCGTTTTGAATTTTAGGATCAGTTACTCAAGTGATTTTTATCAACATGGATGAGACTTAGCCTCCATTTCGGGTGAATAAACTATTTGGATAGTCAATGTACAATAGGAGTAACTGACATGAAATCAGAGGTTGATGACTTAAACCCAAGTGCAGGTCGCTGAGGATGAAGAAGATGTATTCCTGTATTTCTGGGAATGCGGTACCAGTGCTTAGGGAGCTTTTTGGCAACGGCTCTCTGAATACTGTTCAACAATCAGGGATTCCTGACATACTATCCCATGGCATTTATCACCCTGAGAGCTGAAAATGGGTACTAGGAACTTAATGCCTCATCCACCAGAGCTCATATAAGGACCCAAAACCCCAGAGCAGCTGGGCCTAAACTAGTTCAAGGCTGTTTTGAACTGTGTAAGCAAAACAGACCCATCCTCAGCCCGTGGAGGATGAAAGCCAGCAGATGCATACTGGTGTAAAACAGGGGATAACAGGACCTTCCCTGCTGATCCTGCTGTGGAGGATCCATTGCCCTACTGTCCCAAAGGATACAGAGGTACTGAGTGGCATTTGGAAATCAAATAAGGAAGCAGAAGGAGGAATTATATTCTATTTTATTTTGTGTCTGGACTATATGAGCAACTGCTGCTGTTTTATGGTGTGAGTGTCTGGGGCAGTGCAGGTCAGGAATCTGGCTGGATGGATTCCATTCTGTTCCTGTCCGTGCTGCTTTCTAAATTAAAGGAGGTGGTTAGAGAAAACCTGCGTACCCTGTTCAATTTCTACATGATATGCAGTTACCAGCCTCCCTCTACACATAACTGTTCTTTCTCAGCTCTGTCGAAACACGAGGGCTTTTGCAAAGTTAAGGAAGAAATATAAACCAGAAAATTTTAAATGCAATTATATGCATCAAATGAAAAAAAAAAAAAAAGTGTTTCAATAAAAGGAACGAACATTATATTCCATCTGCTCTTTGTAAGAGGAAAGTGGCACATGGATTTTTCAAGAAGTGCTTTGTAACTCCCAGGTGGCACATCTACCTTGCAATGTAGTAGTTACTATGGTAACTGCTGCTTTTTACAGGCTGGAGTTGGACTTTTCTAGTTTAACCTCTTCATGGTCTCCAAACATGTCCTTTTCATCTGATTCCAGCTATTTCAAGTGAAGCCCCATGGGTTTGCACCAGAAACATGAACACTCAATATGCTGCAACAAGTCTAATGAAAACTCAAAGCAAGATTCTAACAATGAGGAAAACAATGCTTGTTTTTTTTACTATGTGAGAATCATGCAGAACAGCACAAAAATTAGGCTGAAATATCTTAGAAGTGTTTGTTAACATTCAGTCCAAGTCAGTAGGAGCCAAATCTTGTCCTGACTCAGTCATTCCTCAGACAAAGCACCAAGTGGGAGTTGGTGAAGAAGGAGTAAAAGAGTAATGAGAAGGGAATGTGGCCCTAAGCACAAAGCTAGGCTAAGCTGCACAGCTCCCACACAGCGGGACTCTTCTCTTTTTTCCAAGCTTCAGGCATAAATAGTTGTGTTCAAAAAACAAATAACTCTATAGGTCTACAAATGTTTAAAACAGAGTGAGATGCTAAACTCAGGCTTGTGTGTGTTTTGCATGTAAGTGCGGATCAGAAGGGATGAGAGAGGAAGAAGAAGATGAACTTACAGCATCATCCAACAGTTTCCCTGTGCTCTTTTTCCCAGGAGACTTCATGGGTGACGGTGAAGGAGATGGAAGGGGAGCTGAAAGTGTTTCCTCTTGTTCAATCTCTTTTTCCAGTTTTATTAATCCAGGAGGTTCCACCCCAAACCTTTTGGAAACATGCAAATAATGAATTACTAGTCCATATAAAGCATTATGTATTTTAAAACAAAACAGAGTGGGAACAATTTCTACTTTGTGTCCAGTAACAGAATGATACACACATTAGCAAACAGACCAGCCATTACTGCCATCATTTCAAATTAATAGAAAAAAATAATTGAGGTGCAGTCTCTCAGTTACTCAAATTTACAGGAAGTACAGGTTTTTTTTCAGCTTCACTGACACCATATATGTTGGTGAATAATTTATGAACAACATTAGACCTCAAAAATTGCAATGCCATGCAGGACAGAGTCAAGTTTGGTACATTTGTGCTTCTCTTAATTTTATTTTTTTCTTTCCCAACAGCACCTTTTCAAATTACTTCACAGCTTGTATGTTGTGTTAGTATTTTTAAAGAAATCGAAATGAAAAGGGATTAAGGGTTTTGCTGGTCTCAGCCATTGTATTGAATTTATAGGTAAGTAAACTGAGACATGGCCACTACTCTTCAGAGGTGATTAGTGTTTTAACTAATTGATTTTTCACAGCCAGTCTTCAGATCTCTATTTACAGGGGCAAGACTCTTGTAGCTCCAGCTAGAACAAAGTTCATGCAACTTCAGCATGGATAAACCCCAACCACAGCACTTGAAGTGCTCTTTTTTAAGAGACCTTTTGAAAGCTTTATGGCAAGTGACTGAATCAGTATCTCCCAGCAAGCAGCAGAGCTTGGACACAAGTCAGAAGTCCAAAAGCTCATCCCGTTTTCCTAATTACTGATAATCCCCTTCTGGTTTTTTGGTTGTTTTCTAATCTACCAACACTGAACAAACCCCAGAAAAACACCCAGAGTTCCTCTTCTCAGAGAATGACTTCAGCTTGGAAAAGTTGTCATGCCAGGTAGACTCCTCACAGCAAACTACTTGCACAAATGAAATCATATTTTCTTCTGTAGCAGGAAAGTCCACATGTCCACAGTCCAGATGCAGAACTATTCTGACTTATCCAGATAAAGCTCTGGACACTAAAATATTGAGCAGTAACAAATATATGGCATGAAAATTGAAGCTAAATACCATAATGATCTTGGAAGTGTACAGAGAAAAGATAGAAGAGCATATACCAGCTTCTGTGTTTTTCTGATAACCTTTAATTTAGTCATACCACTGCCTAGGAAATGAATAGAAAGTAAACCAGGAACCAAATCTGTGCTTGCATTGGCTTCTCACTGGTGCAGTCTGCCTAATGAAAAGCCAGCCAGCACTGAAGGCAGCACTCATACACAATCTATTTACTTCCTGTCTGTCTGCAGATGCTGACAGGCTGTAAATCATTTCATTCCCACTGGGCTCTAAGCCTGCTCCTGCATTCAGCCTTACTCATCAAATAAAACTCCTCCACTGTAAGAAATGTTGCTCCTCTGCTTCTACTGCTTTTCACAGTTTCTACGTTTTGTCTTTGTGACAGATTTTTAGTTTCCTGTACTTGCAGTATTCTGAATTCCTCTGATGAACAGTTGAAAAATAAAATCAACACACACACACACACTTGTTTCCACACGCTGCATGAACCCGAAGCAAAGCTGCTGGAAAGCTGAAATTGTAGCAACCACGTCTTTTCTGAGAGGGGCAGAGGTGCAAATTCTGGGAAGGTATGCTGAGCATTTCCTTTTCTGCTCCTTTCTAGCCTGGCTCCTCACAGCTACACGTGAAGCAGCACTGGCCTGTAACATGATCTCTGTTACTTCTCAGAGCACCACTTTCCATTTTTATCAAGGTAAAACTAAATGCGATACCAGAAAGACCTCAAAATTGCTCAACAGTAATTCCAAAAGACCTGTGAGGGTTGTTTAACCCTGCAGAGTTCAATAGTGACCCAAGAACTCCATTCTTTGTGCAGAAAAAAAAGATTAGCTGTTTCCCATGTACAATCTTTGACTTTCAAATACTTAGGGAGAGTGCTGGACCTGTGCAAGCCACTGCACTAGTCCTGTGCATTGTCAGTGGGCAGTTCTACCCTGCAGGACACTTCCCTCTCTCAGAAATCTCACTTATGTTGACATAACACTTGCCACTGACACGAGGGTTTTATTTTTAATTACTGAAGCTTTGCAGATGATCTCAGAAATTTGTTTTCATTAAAAAATGAAATTCGGGACAATTTTTCAGGCAACTGGATTTTAATTAGTATCTTTGAACTGGCACTCTTTGAGCCATTGATCAGGGTCACACCAGTTTCCCTCTCACTGTGCAGTCCATCCACCAGCACCATCTATCCCTAATTTGTCTAAGAGGACACTAGGAGTGAAGGTGCTAAAAGCATTACTAAGGAAAGGTAAATTATCACCTGTCTCCCTTCCTCCACGGAGTATCTGTTGAGTACAAGTTCAAGTTCAGCAGAACAAAGCTCAATTTAACTCCTCCTCAACCAACCCTCATTGTTCCTCACTGGTGCCTCAGTCACAAGTGTACTTGCACGAAATAAAAAAGCTTATGTTGACTTACAGGAGTTACAGACCCTGAAGTCAAATCCAGCAATCCAGCTGGGCAAAGTGTGCCATAAGCTGAGTCCTTGTGATGAGTGAGCCACTTTGGACATATCTCTCTGCTTCTAAAAGGACTCAGTGTCTCTTACTCCTTCTGTCCTTTAAAAACAGACTGAGGCACTTGTTCAAAGGTCTCTGCAGCTCCTGCTCTGGAAAGCACATCCCCAGGACTGCCAACAGACCCTGTTTGCTTCACAGAGCACGCACCTGACTTCTGCCTTGGTTAAAGCAGCACAGCAACCTCACTGGGATGTGCTCTTTCCTGCACATAATGAAGGCAGCTAGCAATCCTCCTTTCCCACGCCCAGCCTCCTCTCCCACACCAACCCTCCTCTCCCACACAGTCCTAGTTCACCACAGCTCAGGCAAAACAGGCACCATATATTTGCTTTCCAATTGCATGAACCTGACAATCCATGTCAGTATCTGTGTACCTTGGAAGAACACAAGATTACAAATGGGGGTTTGTTTGTTTTTGAAGAGATACTAGAGCAGGGAAAAGTAGACACACATGTTATTTGACCCCTAAGGGATGAATAAAATTAAAATAAACCCAAATATAGAAACAGAAACACAGTATATAAGAATCATTAATGATATATGATAACATTTGCATATTATATATAAAACTAAAATACAATTATTTTAAGGGTAAAGGGATAGATATGCATAATAAATGAAAATATGTCTTATTTCCTTGTTCAGTACTTCTTTTCATGTCTGGAACAGAAGGCATCCGAGACATCTTATCCTTATTACAAAGGGTAAGATTCTGTTTTCATTCCCTTGTAGATCTATTGAGACATCAAATCTCACTGCAAAATGAGATTAATCCAACTCAACCAACTTTAGACAATCCAACACTGCCTAAGCACAAGCCTGCATTTACCTGAGGAAGTTGGATACCATAAAATAACCCCCTAGGGCAGAAATCCCTGGCAGTTCTGCTCCAGGCACAGGCCTTTGGGGGCTGGTAGGTCTATCTCCAGGCTGGACTTGAGACCACAGTTTGTTTGCTCAGGTAAATTAAGATTCATTACAATTAATTTCATTATGCACTTGCAGACCAAAGCACTTTCTTCTTTGTGGGAAGTTAAATAATTTGCCCTTTGAACCCAGGTTCTAGAGATAACAAAATAACTGAAAACCTGAAATCACTATTTTTTTTTGGTCATTGCTGTTCTTATGCAAGCTTTCACTGACAGCAAGGGCTCTCCTGAAACTTGACCACGGGACAATCTCTGGTTTTCCATGCGAGTTCATTCACAGAATATAATACACATGATGCACTTTTAACACAGCCAATGCTAGTTTTTAAACTAGGAATAAACAGGGCTCTCTTCCACCTTAACTGTGACCACAAAGAATTCTTCTGAAATAAATGGAACTGTCTGAACAGCAAGGTACTCCAATCTGACACACATCAATGAATGCAAGTGCACTTTACATGCAAGGCTGGGCAGCAGTGCTGCTGCTCATGCATTTTTCAGTAAATCTTATGCACTATGCTGGTTAAACCTGCATCTGCAAAAAGGGGGAGAAAATCACATTCTAGTTACTGTGATTTTGATTGTTTAGTAAAAGTCTTTGTGCTGATGTCCAAAATAACATTAGAGGGTACTGAAGGCCCAGCACAGCTGGAATAATCTTGGTCAGATTTAGGTCATGTGAAGATCAATTAAATTATCAGTAAACTTAATTAAGTCATAGCTGTCTATAGAGAGATCTGACTTTAGGAGGAGAAACAGCTCAAAGCTTTATAGAAAAAAAAAATCTCAAACCCTTCCTCTCCTACCACAAGGACAGCCAACAAATATCTCCATTGAGATACAGACATTTTGTAATATTTGCTAACAACTGCCCTCAAGAGTGACATCAAGCCAAACATTCTGTTTGAACCTAATGAGCACAAAAGTTACCTTGAGATGTGCTGATTTCCAACGTCTGTCAATGGCCCCTGCTGTCAGGAATGCAAATATTTCATCAGCCTTTAAATATTGTCACCCACCTTGCTGCAATTCTTCCCAGTTCCAGCAAACAAAGGCACACTTCTCTTGGCTGCTTGTGCAGTACTAGAAAAGTAAAATGAAGATGGAAGACATCGATAAATAAAAGCTACTTTAAAGATCTTAAGTGATGGAATGGAACCTAATCATCAACATCTGTAACTCTTGACTCTGATAAAAGTTTGTTTTCTTTGGCTTGCAGTAGAGTTTTACTGGAATAAAAAGGATGGGATTCATCACTGGTTCCTGGAGTTCAGACAGGTCAGAAGTTCCATGAATAATTATTTGGGGTAATTGGTAATCTGCAAGCAGTTCATAACCATTTAAAAATTATCAAGAGATCTGTCACAACACTTTAATTAGTAGAAAGTCAAAAAAATAATAACATTGGAGTGATACTTTTCTTTCTGCAAACTAAGAGAATTCATATCCCTTAGACAACAATTTTTCTCACCCAATTTAAAATTAAAAAATAACCAAGTACCCTGGCTGTTCTCACCTGAGCCTGACTAATTAATGCACATGAACCCACTGAAGCTGGTGTGCCATGGGCTCACCCCACGGGTCAGGGCTGTGAGCAGCACTCCAAACAAGAGACACTGAAATGACAACAATTAACTCTCGCTTCACTCTCCATTCTCATCCTTTCTTTTCCCTCTTATATTTGCTTCAGTGATACCTTCACACTTTCATAGTGTTGCATTTCTGTAGATGATCATAACCAAGATGGCTACATATCTCCTCTCCACTGCAACCAAACTGATCTAGAGCAAACCTGCCATAAATATAAATATACCCATAAATATATATATATAACTATAAACATATCCATAAATATAAATAACTATCAATACAAACAACACTAGTCATTCAGTGTGGTTTCACTCTCAACTACCCAAAGCAATCTATTAGCAAGAACCTCAGTTAACCCTTGCCTTCAGGGGCAAGCTACAGCAATTATGAAATACCACTATAAACCAAGATATTCCCCCCCACCCCCCGATTCAGAATAGGTAATGTTTTGTTAAGAAGACCAGCAAAGCAAACTTTAGGCGAAATCCAAAATCAAAAAATGAAGAAAGGTATGTGGCTGTTTGCATAATCAATTCCCCAAAGCTCCAAGAAGAAAGGAAAAACAGAAGAAAAGAGAAAAAAGTAATTATGAGTACATCGTAATCTCCTCTTCAGAAATACCTACTAGAGTAAAGCCCTCAGGTTGTAGGTAAAAATCAGGTTTTAAAAATTTCGGCAATAATAAAAAAATTTGTGCCTTACACTCCAGATTGAACTGAGACCAAAAATTAATTGTGTGACTATTTGTATAAATCAGAAAAAAAACGAACAGCATCAAAATAAATTTGTTCTTAATGACTTAAAGGTCAAGACATCAGCTATAGAAACTTTTGGTAACCTAAAGACTCACCTAACTCAAATGCATGAAGAAAAAACCCCGTACCTGAAAAAAATATTTATTTTAATATCTAGTTTAAGCCCTGAAAGCAATGACTTTGTTCTGTGTATGTATGATACTCAAAGGGATCTCACACACCTGAACATCTGCAGGTGACCAATGCCCTGAGGTCACCTCCAGCTTCTGTGACTGCCACCTGCAGCTCCCCTGACAAAAATAAAGGTAAGTGGTGTGAGCTCACCCCAATATCTATTCCTGGTGTCTGGGTAGCCCTTTGAGAGGTATGAATTCTAATGTCATCCAAATATATTTTCAGAAGTGTAACTGCAGAGCATGAAAACTAAACAGGCACTGCACTGGGGAAAATCTATTTATTCTCCAGCCATCTGTTACTAAAAATATACATGATGAACACTTGGACATTCAGCTATTTTCAACGGTCTTCCTTCCCACAACGCAGTAATTACATTAAATATTGACCTTTACTAGTCATCAGCATTTTTGAAGTGTTACATCCACGACTCTAGCAGTGTATTCTTCTGTTTTGGTTTTATGCTGGTTGTGGCAGCACCAAAATAAAACTTGATTTTAAGAAGTAAGGCACCCTCCAAAATATAAATGGAATAAACTGAATTTAGAATAGTCAAAGAGAGTCAATCGCAATTCACACACGTGCACATCTAAACGACTTTGGAATGGAGGAAAAAGAGAGCTTCAACTATTTGCAAAAAGATCCATAAATACAGCTGGAAGAAAGTTTGATCAAAAAAGTAAAAATATGATCATAGACCTTTAGCAAGTCTGACTCAACATAATCCAGACACATTTCATGCATTTCACACTGAACAAGGTGGCAGAGTGAAATCACCGTTAGAGGATGAAGACGCGTGCAGGCAATAACCAACCACAAAAACAAACATCAGGTCACCTCAAAACACAGTGCTGCTAACAAGAAAAGATCAGCATTCCTGAGGACTATACAGCATATGTATCTGGGCACTTCAGACACCAAGAAATGCTATTTTGTGCATAAAATGAGTGGAAATATCCATTGTTCTAGGGAATCTCACTGACGGCATTTGCTTGACAAGAAATCAATGGGAAGACAGAGAAATAGTCCAAACAAGTCTGGCTGATTTTAGGTGTCCTGCCTTTCCACTCTTCATCTCATCTCTCCATAAAATCTTCTAATCTGCAGTCCTCATTGCCTGCATCTTTATATGCCACCCTCCAGCCATCCTTGTTAACTACAATTCCTTTTCAGCTCCTGGAGGTTTTTCTCCTTGCTTCTCTCTGGCAACAACATCTCTTCACACTGCTCCCATCTTGTTGCTGTCCCGTTCTCTTTTTACAGCAATTCCTCTTTCGTTCACTCAGAGCCTCTGTGCTGCTTCCCTGTGCTTGCATTTCCTTCTTACCTACTGTTCACCACACTGGTGGTGAATATATATATATTCATATATACGTACATGAATATATATATATATATGTGAATACATATGTATATGTAACATATATTCACATATATATAACATATAGTCACATATATGTAATATATATTCACATATATATAATATGAATATATATAAAATACATATATGACCATATCTATACAGATATATAGAGGCAGAGGAGGAGCAGCCTCTGCCTTCAGCACTGTTGGAACCTGGCCCTGTGAGGAGACAGAACACACAATGCACACCACGGAGTCCAGTTGTTTACTGAACACATTGAAACTGAGAGTTCACAGTAACACTCAGGGTTTTTGTTTTGCTGGTGGTTTTGTGTTTGTTTTTAATTAGTAGAATATCCAATCACAGCACAGAAATAAAGTTCTCACAACTTGCTGCCAAGTTGCAAATCCTGGCTTCCAAACGCTTTTATGAACCGTTTTTAATGAAGTCAGTCTTCCTTCTGACATGAACTTTTTTTTTTGTTTTAACGATTAAGATATCAGGCATAGCTGAATCATGAACAGTAAATCTGATATTTGTTTCTAAAGCATTCCTTAGCCCAGTAGAAGCAAAGAGTTTTGCCAAGTGCCTTAGAGTTTATTATCACAGGCTTCCAATTGCCATCACAACTCACACTAGTTTAGGGAAAGTTTTCCAAATGGTTGGTCCTTTGTTTCTTCTTCCTATTTCCTCTCACTTTTTCCTTTAATTTTTTTTTCTGATCCTACTGAAGGCTTTTTGCTCTTAAAAAAACCCTCTAATATTGCTTTGTCAACACTCAACACTCAACTTATCCCAGACTTCCCCTTACTCCTGCCCCAGAGTTATGCTCTGACACATCTGTGTTTCTCCCTCACTCCCTGTCCCATTTCAGCTCAATCCCTCATGGAAGCCTCAAAACAACTGAGGGGTCAAACATTCTAGATCTAAGAACAGCGAAGAATTCATCTAGAAGGAATACAGAGATCAACTAAACACTAATAATTTAATGAAATTCATGAGTTCAACATGGAAATCCAGTGGTAACAACAGAGGCCAGGATGCTTATATAGTCCTCAAAATGAGACATGTTCAGTAATACTATGAGTAGTTTAGTAAAGAGTTGTGAAAGATGGGACAAAATCTTATTCTGATGCAACTTGATGTAAATTTTAACATATTAAACATATGTAACAGTGTTACAATATGTAGATGTGTCAGTATAAAAGGACAGAAAAAACTTGCATCTTGAAATCAGATAAACTACAATAATAATTAAAAAATAATTTCCCCCACGTATAAAATATTTTTGAGCAAGCAACATTTGAGTATTTTTTAAAACAACCTTCAAACCAACAATGTTAGAAGGGAGATCAGAGGTGTTTGTGTTTCAGTTTACTATTTCCACCAAAATACTAAATGCTTTTATTGAGGAAACCTGTCCATGAAACTCTACCCAATCAGTTGCATCAAAAGAAGTCCATGTCACATGCTGTGTGTTCACATAACTAGAATATACAAGCACAAAACGTGAGCAGCATCCAACAGCTCCCCAAACAAAGACACATCAGCATGCCGGCACACTCAGCGGCAAACCCTTCTCCTGCTGGGCAGGCTCTATCAGGGAAGAGATGCAGGACAGTCACGGGTCCCAAATCCTACAATCATCCAACAACACTCCATTACCACAAAGAATTCAGAACTTTATGTTCACTTCACTGAAGCAATCACAGAAAATCTTACCATTCTTATTTGTCCAAGAAGAGTTTTCACTGAGTTTTATACTCTTCAGGCATGAGCAAAATTACCAATACCTCCACCTAGAATGCTTCCACAAATAAAATTAGTGTAGTTGTGGGGATCTGCTGCCTTGAAACCTACACAGGGAAATTTCCAAAGCACATTTCTGGGAACAGAGGAGCTAAAGGCAGTATTAATATCCTTACCCTGCAAAGAGTTAGTGCATCATGTTCAGAGTCCCACACAGCCTGGTATGTCTGAGGAGACCACTCAATGACACTGTACCTCAAGATTTGCACAGATGATCCAAATTTGGATTTTGGATCATAACTTTTGGTATTAACAAATCTAATTGCTTCTCCTTTAAATACACTAAGTTTAAAAATAAAAACATATGAAAATAAAGCCAAGCATGCCAAATTTGGCAGTGAGTGCAGGGAGCACACGTGGTGTCCCTCTACTCTGTAGCACTCAAGGTTATCCTTAGTTACTGTGCTTAATTGCTCTAATTTTTACAGATGTTCACGTATGAGCTGCAGCTCATCCATCAGGTAACCCAGCCACCTTTTCCTCGCAAAGGTATTAACTTGGAGACTTTCCTGCCAAGTCTCTGCACTTAGAGATAAATTAACTCAGCTCTGGCTGTGTTAAAAATCTTAACAGGAAACAGTGTGTCCAATTTGTTTGCATTTTGGCCTATGCTAAAGAATGACAACACTCAGCAAGACAAACTACATCAATTATAGACTACTAACAAATTAGCAGTAGAAGTCTTCAGACTTTGGAGCTCTCCACTATTCTCTTCCAATGATAGTTAAAGCAACTAGTGATTAGACAGCATAATTATATCTACTAGTATATAAAGCACCTCTATTTTTCATTCTATTTACTCTTCCTTCTATTTATTTTGAAGACTTCAATCCTGACTCCTTGTTTAGCTCAGCTGAATAGCCCAAATCCAACAAAGCATTTGAAACTGTACTTAACTTTAAATAACTACACAAATTGCTAAATTGGTCCACAAGTGAAGGACAGGGTGGAAATGACATGGACAGGTCTGCTCACCTGCTTGTCTGGATCAGCCCTGCAGTGTTAACCCTCTGCAGAAGACAAGCCTCTAAGGACACTCAAGATTCCCATGAACATCACTTACCTGACTGCCCATCAGGCAGGGACTGCCTCTGTCATTTTTATCTTCTTTTTCCTGCCAGAGTTGGGATTAAATGCTCCAGATGGTGTTTCTTGTTCAGACTCGGATGTTTATAATTCTTATCTACACTACAGTCTCACAAACTGTGAGTTCTGCAGCACTTCTGGCTAACAAACTATAAAACTGGCCCGTGTCTCTCTCTACAAGGCCTTTTAAAGATAAACTGTCCCATCAAGAAATGACACCTGAGTTGTTTTTACTTTTAACCCAATAACCACCCGTGGCTGCAATGGGGACTTTTCTATCCAATTACAAAACACCACCCAGAGCCATGGAGAAGAAGGTGAAAAAAAAGGACTGGCCTCTGCCCTAAATCCTCCATCTTGCTTTATATAAATATTACTGTACTCTAAACCCTTAAACTCTAAGTTTTCCACCCTGTGCTATCACACACTTCTATTCCAACTCCACACCCACAATCCCAGTGCTGTCACTCAATTTTGGGGGCCTTTTCCACGGCCTCAGGTGAAATGCAGTGTTTGCTTGGGGGTCAGTGCCTGTCAGCACAGAAAGCCTGAATTTCCCAGTGCCCAGGGCTCCAACACCTCTCTGCTCTGGTCTCTGTTTGACACAGTCCCATTCCAGTGAGCAATACCTGTGGATCACTTCAGTCTCAGTGCTCAAAGGCTGGGAGTGATGGGTGCATTTGTGTGCAGTTAGACCTGCAGGATTTCAAAGACTTCCTCAGAACTCACAACGACGGGGTAGTTTTAAGTAATGAGAAATAATAGCAATTAACAAATTCTTAGCCAGTACAGATTTCATTTTGCTGATCTCTAATATGCTTGGTACTTTTTTCTTTTTAAATCACAAGTGCCATAAATTCATTGTTCATTTCAGTGCAGCAAACCCTCAAAATCACTCTTATAATTCTAGAATACATATTTGCCAGAAAAAGACCTCAGGAATGTTTTACATGATACAGTAGCATGATTGAAAATATCACTATGTGCCTTTAATTAAATAACACAGTATTTGCATACCATAAAGCAGACAGAGTAAGAGTAAAAAAATGAAGATAAAAACCCACTCAACTGAGAACACTGATACAATAAGGTTCTCCAATTCAGACAGAAAAAAGCTACTTTATCACTAACAATTTACACACCAATTTACTGAGTTTATTAGCTGTGGGGAAAACCAGAAGAAAATACAGAAAACAGTTACTCTAACCATAACTTCATCACAATTAATCAGAAAAAAAATGCAAAATTCAATGAAGCAGTGCAAAGACAGAGGTCATTCACACACATTTCTTACTACTTTGAAAAGAGCCTTTGATATTACTTACCTTGGCTGCATTTTTGCTTCCTATGCATTGGTGAAGTGATTTATGGGAGAGAGGGGAACACAAAAGCTTTAGATTGGCAACTATTAAGATTTATCATCATTTCTAATGCATTAGAAAAATCTCAAAAGAAAGCAAAACTTTGACCTGATGCTTAAAGTGAGAGAGAATAATAGCTACTGGTTTTATCTATTTTTTTTTTAATGGCATGATTACCACTTCCTTCTCAAGTTCATAAAAATGGGTCAAAATATTACCAAGCCCTAATCCTATTCTATTTCAAGCACCATAAATCCTTTCTACTAGTACATTATATACTGAGGCAGGAAAAAACAGAACCTAGTTTTTAATCAGTGAAGAAAACCAGTCAATAATCACACAAAATACAGCATGGGTTTGCACACTCAGTCATATTTCACTCACTGAGAGAGGAAGTCCCCTGGAGCTCCCCTTTTGAGGTGTATTTGCACCCTGCATACGTGTGGAAATTAACTTCTGAGGAAATGCCAGTATCCCAGCCATGTCAATTCCATCTCTAAACAAGATCTAGTTTCTAAAAAATGTACAATAAATTTGTGGAACAAGGACGAACGGCTGGGCTTACCACAGCAATACAAAATTCAGATACCCTGAAGTATTCCATTAACCAGAGGCTCTTCTGCCTGCCTCAGGCACTTCCTGCTTCTTGGTCCTAGGTCAATGCCCAACTTCACCATTTCAAATCATTGAAACTACAATTATTGTCCATCTTCCACATGATTTACCACACCAAATAAGAATTTCATCTCAAGGATTCAATTAACAAAATAGAGTCAATACATATATTCAACTTACTATTTGTCACTAATCTGTCCTCTGCCAGATTTTCTCCCAGACATATAAAATAATGCAAATAAAAAACCTCCCAGGATAAAAGAACAGACAAATGGAAAAGAAACCCTCTCAGAAGTATTTGTGCTGGATTACAGAGGTAGAACAAGACTGTAAAAGGATGGGAACAGATCAGTCACAACACATGGAAGAGCTTCAACAGGGCAAAGGTTTTTTGAGCAACGGGACAAAGCAGCTTCTTCATTCTGCACGGTGTGTTCATTTGGCTTCCAGGGAAACTGATCTGACACCGTGGTTGCTTTACACTCTTATCTGATTTCAGAGAGCAAACACTGGACTCTCTTCATTTCATGAGACTTGGCTGAGAAACTCTGAAGTCAAGATTGGTAAGTTTTCCTTCAAAGAGAGGAGAGTTAAAACAAGGAAGAATAGGCAGTGTGAGAACAGTGATTTCCTAAGCAGTACAATACTTTTCATGAAACACCCTGAAGCAGTAGTTAGTACTGGATAATTTTTGTCCAGAACTGCACAAGAGAACCAGCTGGAAGAAACGGTCACCACACGAACTAGAAAAATTTTATATCTTCTCACCTCCCATGCAATTCACGAAATCCCCACAAATGTCTGCAGACAGAACTGTGCATGCACTCGTACCCTGCTCTCCCAAAACAGAAAAGCACCATCTTAGACACTGAACTAAGGAACAGCATTCCATGCTCAGAAAAGTGTGTGTCAGGTGCAAAATCATTTGTGTGCAAGGAAACAGAGCAAGATTTGTCTCTCATTTAAGTTGCTCTTAAAATTGTCTTAAATGAGTACTATGTGATGTGTACTTGATTTGTTCACTCCACAGACAAGTGGCAGAATTAACACAGTCAAGCACAGGTCACATTTACAGTCAGGGCCTATTAAAAGCCCTTCTGTCTTCCCAGGCTAAACACAAAGGAAAAGTTATTTTAAATTACCAACTGCTACATAAAGAAGAAAGAAATACATACCCAAACCTTCTGATTCAAACAGGCAGGTGTCATCCACACCTACATCTCTGCACCAGGATAGGAAATTTGCTGTGTTGTCCCGTGCAAAAAAAGACCCTGAAGGAGCATTGGCTTTGCATGGAATTTTCCGAACTGGTAAGGTCTGCAAAACAGGAATTCTTTATTTAGCTAAATGATACATTCTAGCATAATACTCAAGTATTATGAAATCACTGTGCAAGTTTTGCATAGATGGATAACTCCCATCAACTTCTTTCCTTAGCCATTAAAGAATTCCAAGCAAAGAAGCACGCAAAGGGAATTGAACAGCATGAAGTTCTCGGTGAAGCTGAGAGCTGAACCAACATCAGCTACTTCTTAGGAATATTAGTAACTACAGGCTTGGGATTTAGTGTTTGGTCCAGTTCACTGAGTTGAAAAAAAAAAAATTATAAAGAAAGTTTAAACGAGGAACTGGACTTTCTCACAGTTAAGGGTGAATTACTTTCAGTTCCATGTTAGGAGGCAAACATGGTGTAAAGGAATCGGTCTTGAAGCCCCAAGGCCACAAACACTTCAGATAGGTCCCCGTCTCCTGTTGAACATCACACAGAGGTCCCCAGTGCACAGCACAGCAGTGTAAATCCAGTAAGATTCACAAAGTGAGGCTCTCACTGCACCAGAGCAGCTCCATGTTTTCCATGGTTTAAGGATCCGAGAGGATGCTACTGATGCAGCATCACTATCTGTGCCAAACAGAGGAATGAGCACAGCAGTCCTGATGCCTGCATTGGTACATTTACTGGGACACACAAAAAAGAAGTCCTTAGCATCTCACTTAAGGCTTCATTTCCTCAAATAAAAAATAGCTGTAATCCTTGGCCAAGGGAAGACAGAAAATGCAACATTGGTGCTGTGTAACTTTAGGAATCTCGAAATCATGGAGGAATTCAGACCTGATGTTGATTTGAATGCACTGTTTTCCCAATGCTGATTTATGAAATGTTTACTTCTGTTCTGGAGTCAGTAGTTACCCAATCAAAAGTGAGCTAAGAGGTAGAAAACTGAAAATATGGTGTCTCTACTCATTCCTAGCTTAAAATCACTGGAAATGGGGAGAGGAGGAAAACAAGACACAGGAGTAGGCTTCCCCTTACAGCAGCTTCCAGCAGCATAATAATATCAGTATTAACCACAGCTTAGGAGGAGTTTAAATACTATATTACATATATGACAGCAGCAATGTAATGGCAGAACAAGTCTCATGCACAGAGCTACTCACCGCTATCTACCCAATAAAGCCAAATAAATCGTAGATAGAACAAATATTCTGCAGGCAGAAACACCGTTGTACTTATCAATATGTCAACGGGGACTAACAGATTGTCTTAGATAAATAAATGTGTCTGACAGATTTATGCATTTAAATCTATCCCTCAAATCACCATCTAGCTTCCATTCCCCCACGATTCCTACTCCAATAACACAATTTACGTTTCCTTGGTTTGGAAAAATTAACTTACGGTTCAAACTATTTGCAAGGAGATATTAATACTTTCCTATAATTTATATAAAACACCAACCAATTTGGCATGGTATTCTAAACAAAAATCCAGGTAAACCTTTTGTCACAGACACCATACCACCATATCATACCATTCCACTTTTTATTCCTTTTTTTCCCCTCCTGGAAGGAGGAGGGGAAAGCAAGAAGAAAGCAGGGCAGTAAAAACAACTGTTCTCTAACCCAGAATACATACAGAAAGAATAGAACATGAATTCTTTCAGGGGGCTCTAGATATGGAACAGTCTTACAGATCAGAGCCCAGTGAAGTTTTAAAACATTATTTCTGCCTCCTTTCCATTCTTCTGGAGGAAAAAAAAAGAATGAAAGTGGAAATAAATTCTCAGTTCCTTATAGATCAGTGATTTTTTTTTCTTTTCTGAAAAACAAATTAATAAAAACTGTTAATAAAAACAGTTAATAATCCTGTCAGCACTAGACACATTTTTTAGGCTAGCACTCTTTTCACATCACACTAATTTCTTCTAAGAAACAATGAGTATCTCTTCTGAGGCAAATGCTCCACAGATTGTTTCTCCCATTGAATTTCCTCTGGTTGACTTAGTCTTTAGGAAGAAGGGATGCAGCATTTGTCCATCTCTGTCTCTCCCTATGCCCTTTCCCAGGAGATTTGAACTGGACAAATCTAACAGGTTTAAAAGTAGACCCAGTTGTTTTAAAAAGAGTCCCACAAGTCTGGCAGCAGCTGAAAGAAGGTCAGCCAGTCCAGGCTGCAGAGGAAAGCTGTCAAACAGGACTCCCATTTCATGATTCTCCATTAAAATTTTATACAAAACATTGCAGAGACATTTAAGAAGTTCCTTCTTCAAAATGCTTTCCAAGGGAAGGTTCAGCCCTTGATCCTTATACCTTCAGTGCAGAAGAGGAACAGGCACAGTGTGGGCAGGGAGATGGGGCTGACAAAGGAAAATGGGGAACAGGCAGAGAGCAGCAAGAGCTGGGCTGCTCCAGGAGGGAAAACAACCCAGGGACAAAGGGTGACACGGGCAGGGACAGCCCTCCCTGGCAGTGGTGCAGTTCCAGAGCACCCAAACAAGGCAGTGCTGGGAACAGGAGAGCTTCAGACACTGCTCTGTCAGAGGAGGAAGGTCACCATTATTAAGGTATTTTGATTCCCCTCAAACAACTAATCTGTGGTTTTTATTGACTCAGTGGAATCAGAAATACCTGGTGGTTTATAATTAACTCCATCCTGTCAGTGGGTGCAAAGAGGTGCCATTTCATGGCACTCCATCAGTCTAGTTACATAAAACATCCACTGCCATACATCACACCTGATCATATCCTCACTGAAACAAATTACCAGCAGCTCTAAATTGCTTTGACAACATGAAAATCAAACAGAATGAGATTCTTTCCCCACATCATCTCTGCTCGGACCAGGTTATCTGAAGTGATACACGGGGTGCTGAATCAACTGAGTTAATAGTCAACATAAGGGGACCAAACAAACTCCATCTGACACTACTATGGCTCTTTCTAATTTTTGATGTATTACTTCTAATTAAAAGCACAAATTCTGGACTACCTATTATGGATGAACAGGCCTGTGGCAGGAACGAGGTGCCAAGAGGCAGCTCCAGGGCTCCTGGCACTTGGAGACTTGTGCATAAGGACTGCAGAGAGAATGGAAAGGAGCTCAGGGTGCAGTTACTGCACGTGTAAGGGCAGAGCTGCAGAGCCAAATCAGGTCACCTCTCAGTCCCCTCTTCAGTTCTCATCTCTGGATTTTTCCACAGTGTCCATGTGTTACTCTGTTCTCAGGCTTTGCAGAAAGCCAGTGAGTCTTCTCTCTCCAAGAAAAAAAAAACCTGTTTCTAGTGCCAGGAACAACTCAGAAGGGCTGCTGACATCCTACTGAGCTTGTTTGCTTCCACACAGCTCCAGACAATTCTGTACCTTTACACTGCTTTGTGCTGACACACAAACCACAATAAATAGCTATATTCTTTCAATCTGCTAAGGACACTGAACACTGTTCTGGATTACCTTAGAACTTAGATTGCCTCAGAACTATTGAACAACAAAAAACCCCAAACAACGAAAAATGCCCACCAAACAAAAACCCAAAGCAAATAACAAGAAAAAAGAAATTCTTGTGTGTGTGACTGGTGGCTGCCACCTGGCAATCAGTGGAGATTTGGGCTCAGTGTGGGCACAGCCCATCTGCTCCCATGGCCCTGAGAACAGGAGCTGTGGGTGGCACAGAGCAGCCAGGAGGGAAGAGACAGCCAGGAGAACCTGCCCTGCCTCTCTTTCAGGGAGCCATTGGGAAATGCCTGGCACAGGAACGCAGAAATCCCCTAGTGACCCCTGGGCCACTGCTGCTCCCCAGCAGCAACAGCACACTGATAAATCTGGTTCCAAAATATTTTTTGTCTTTAGATTTATCTATATTGCAGTGGCTGAATGGAGAATTTCTGTCAAGAAGAGCAATTCAGAACAGATGGTTTGTGTGTCAGCAGTCACATGGAATTTCATACACACGACTATCCATAAATCACAATTCTGTGTCTTGACAGCCAAGACTTTAAACACATCATTTAAGCCAGCTTCACTATGAGCTTAGACATTCGTGGACTTGCAACATCCCTTTACAGTTATAAGGATCACAGTGTCCTTCAAAAGCACAGTTTTGGTGGTAAGAGCTACTTACAGCAAATAGTAAGTGCCTAGGGAGAGAACATCACACTTAACTGAGCAAATTTGTGATATTCTTTAGTTTCATAGTGGCAGAAAACATGTTTGATTAACAGATGTCCTGAACAGCTCAGAAGTGACAGACAACCACATGTAAAAACAAGATGTTGTGAACAACTGCTTAATTTAACAACCCAACAGACCACAAAAGCTTCGTGTCATTTTCTGGACCAAAGACCACACAAACAAGTGCCCCTGACATTGCATCTCACTGAAATACATCCAAGTTTCACCCAATTTCCCACAATATTAGGGAAGATAACAGCAAAAACCCCACCCTCTTTTCTACTCAGTAATAACTCTACCAGGTTTATCACACCAATCACAGGGACATACTCAGATTTGCTAATCACCCACTAAATTTTCCTACCACCTCTTAAACAGAAGTCCACTTTTTTAATATTTCCAAATCTGTCACTGTACTGCTCGAACTGTAACACATGAAAGCTTTTATTCAAGAAGGGTTTCATGCACAAATATTTTTTACTGAGTTGTATAAATGGCCTGACTATTTCAAAAGCGCTTTCTAACAGATCATTCTGCAATAATTAGGTTTCCACATGGCAAAACTGACTTTTGTTGACATAGTATAGCGTAACCACAGTTGCTTTGAAGCAGCAGTGGCTGCAATTACTCCTATCAGGTATCAGGAAAACAATTCCCCAGCCACACTCCTTTTACAATCTTGTCTTGTTGACGTGCACGCATGTGGTTTAATACAGGATGTGAAAGTGCCAGTGAAACACATGATGCAATCCTGGAAAAATGCTGTCAGGTTCACTTCTAAACCCAAAAGGGACTCTCACATCCATGCTCTGAAATCACATGGAAAAATGTAATTTTTGTACTGGTTTTCAAAACGAGTTCAGGAACACATGCTGAAATCCCCATTTATTTATGGCAAATTTAGACTGGAGCCATATTCTGAAGATTGTTCATCTTATTTCCCTCTTTGAAAAGATGATTTCAGGACATTTTGAACTGTCACTTACGCTTGAATGAAAAGAAAAAATGAACAATTTGTCAGCTATGAAAGAGGGTTACAGTTAGCTAGGTACTCACAGAAAAAATTTGCCTTTATCTCCTGATGACCTACATTAACCAAAATGAGGATGCAGGGGGAAATGATGCTCTGCAGTAACTGCAGTGGTGTCCTGCTGGGCCATTTAGTGTTAAATGAGCATAAATTCATACCGAAATGTGATTATATCAGCTGGACAGAACACGTATCCATTTCAAAACTTTCTACTATTTGCCTTTTAACTCAACTCTGTGACCAGCACCAATCCTTGTCCTCCCTCATTTTGTCCAAGTGGTCTAAACCAACTGCATCAGTGGTCAAAATAATGTGCTAAATGCACACGCAAAACAGAATATGGAAATACATACGTAGAATTTACAATTAAGCATTTCCCACTGGAAAAAAAAAGAACTAAGAAAAGAAACAGAAACCCCTCAGCCCTCCCTAAAGCTGCAAAATAGAAGTTAAACCCCAGGGAAAATTAAGAATACGAAAACCCAGCAAGGAATTTCTGAAGGCTTAGGAGACACCAGAAAAGCCACCAGACTTTTCCACAGACATAGAACTAAGAACAACCTCTAGATCAATGAAAAATAACAGTGAACTTGCAACATAACAAGCACCCCATAGCAATTCACTTAACAAGTGGCAAAACATTGTCCTTCAGTGAAATACAGTCTCTACATGACATTGTCCTGTCATGTCATTTTCATGGAATAGGAAACTGGATTTCAAGTGCACAGATCAAGAGTTGACCAGATTTTCACCCTATACAGTAACTGCAGAGATCATCAAAAGCCAAAAATCACCCATTGTCAACCTCCTAGATTCTAAGGAAGCATTTGTGAATGCTTTGGAATCCCTGACAGATTTACAATACGTCAATAAAAATAATTAACCTCCTCAAGGCCTTGTAGAAATACACAACTACAACATTCAAATAAATGCAGGACTAAATGAATGCTTTAACCATGTCAGTAGTTTGTCAAGTGTCAAAGTAGAACACGTGGCATTACCTGTAGCTTCTTGAGAGTAAGCAAGAAATACGGATATATGAATATTTCCATATGAATACATGGAAAATAACAATATAATTTTAAAAGTTAAGCATTTTTTCACGCCTTTTTTTCTTCTAAATGCTCTGTCCAGGACACAGCTTTACTCATCACACAACAAAAGATTGGTTAATTCAAGAAAGACAGTGTTAATAGTCATGAAGAACTGGTTTCACAGCAACAATGCAGCTTTGACTTCCAGCAATGTGCCAGAAAGCCAAGGAACACAGGACAGCATTCAACCCACAGACAATGCACTGTGCAAGCAGACATCCAGGAGTAAATGATGCCAGAGAGCAGCCAGGCAGGAGCTTCAGCACATCTCCCTGCTGGACTGATGAGTAATTTAAATGTAGCCCATGTAGGACATGGAGGCAAAAGCCCAGTGGGTGTCAGAGCCAGGTAAAACAGAGATCACAGCCAGGAATCCTGCACTGCAGAGCTCAGCTCCTGGAGCATCACAGCACCTGAACAGACACCAGGCACTCTCCCTTCCACACACTTGGTGTAACTGAGGGCAGGATTTGGTCACTACAGCCCCAGGGCTTGGGGAGCTCTGCAAATTGTCTTGGAAAACTTCTGGACGTCCACATCTGTAACAGATCCATGCCTGCTGATGAGTTCACTTTCATCAACAGTCTTTCCAAACCTTGAAGAAGGAACTTGCAAACTCCAGGCATGCATGCACCAAAAATTAAAAGCCCTTACTCCTACTGTCTGAAAATGCCAGCAGGACAAATGCAAAAATCAATGGTGTGGTTTTTTTTTTTTTTTCTCCTAATGCTCTAATAGCATTAAATAGAGTGACTACAATTAGATAGCATTCAAGAGAGAGACTTCAATTAAAATTTTCTTTTGAAGTGTATTAAGATTTTACAGACAGAGACAATAGGGTAAGCCATGGCAAAGGCCTCCCTACAGTATCCATGAAAACAGGGATTCAGTGGTTCATCCACATTCAATAGATGCTCCGTGTTTTTCCTTAGATCTCTGGGTTTCAGAATTAATATTTAAACAGGGATTTTTAAAACTGGCATCTCATAATAGGCTTCTTCAATAATATTCGATTAAAACAGAATGGGGCAATTCTCACAGTTGCTCTTTCAGAGGGCAATTACACCTTATCCTTGGTGGGTGATCCTGAGCTTTTCCCCACCACAACCTCAGAACTCAGAGCTGAATTAGCCAAGAGTTACTTGAAGAAGACAAAAGAATCCTAGTTTCTGAATTTCTCTCGTTTTTATTACAATTAAATGAGAAAAAACTTGGAGAATTGCAATTAACAGGAGAATTGCATTTGTTTGTGGCAATATTCCATGTAGCAAATATTCCATGAGATATGTAAGTGTTTCCATGGGACATAAATGGTGAAATCTGGGTGGATTTTCATGGGACATATTTTGAAAAGCATCTTATTAACCCCACAATTAACTTTTATCAAACATCACATTCTTAAAGGGGACATGATGATCTCAAAATAAAGTATAAAAAATACTACATTTTGGCAAAATCAACTAATTTTAGTAACAGCAATTTCAAAATCACTTCACCCCTTAATTATTCTGGAAGAACCCAAGCTAAGGAAAAGGCTTCAAAAAATTTTTAACTAAATGGTTGAAGTTCATCCAAACACATCACAGGTTCTAAAATTTCCTAATTGAAAGGGTTTCCATCATTTCACTGGCAGTGGGGTCAAATAATATCTGACTTTGGAATATGGAACTATAGTGAATAGCCTTGCACTATCAGTAAATAACAAATAAATAACAAATGTAAGAAACAATTCCTTGATAATGGTGGATATACAGCTGTTCATTACCATTACCATTGTGCCTCCTCTTCCTCTTCCACCTGGTTTTCTCCCAGTGACCAATCTCACATTTTGTGACCTTCTGAAGTGCAAGGCAAGGTGAGGGTAAGATTAGTTCCAAATTTCTCTAAGATTGGCTCCAGATGGTGCTTTACCTCCCACGAGACAGGTGACAAGGAAGACTGTGAAATATCTAGACTGTCTAAAGATTATAGAAATTTTTGAGATGTTTTATCTGTTTGCTTTTTGAATTTCCAGATGTTTAGGAATGATGAAATTTTTATGCAGATGCTGAAAGCATTCAGGAAGAATTTAGCATCTATCTCACTGCAGTTAAGTCTGATGCTCCAAAGCCCTGGATGTTAATTTTTAGGAAAAAACTGCATCTTTGTCTTTATCATAAAGAATCTGAATTTCTGTAAGTTTTCCAACTAGAAAGCACAAGGAAACTGCTAGAGCCCAGGGAATTCTAAACAGGTGCAGAACTTACAAACTTTCATGTTTGAAAAAGATGGTGGAGTGTTTATCTATACAGTCAAATTTCTAAATCAGCCTCAAGTTAAGAGCAAAACTTTACTGCCTACTTGAAGAATTTGGGGCTGGTTTACATAAACAAACACAAACTGGAATATTTAGTTAAATAAGCAAATTAAACTTAATTATGGTAGCTATAAATTGATGTCTGTGCCTCAAAGGGATTTTTGGGTTTTTTTTCTGCATTGCAGTCATCCTTTATGTTCACCATTCCCATTGTTGCAGACATTTAGGTTTATTGCTTAAATGCAAGAGTCACTATTGGTAATTGCATCAAATTCTGCAGGTTCTTCCTTTTTCATTATTCCCCAAGAACTGCTACCACTAACTTAGACCTAAGAATTGCACAGTAAACTGAATACAGTTGGTCTAAATTATGTTGTTTTCTCAAGTTATAAGGTCATTTCCATGCAAGTCTCTGTTACATTTCTGTTCCAGACTATTCCTAGAAGACTAAATAAAAAGCCAAATAGAAAGATCTGTTACAGAGATGTCTACAGTTTGCTTTAAATACTTAACAAAATAAGTAACAGGAACGTTGCAATGCATTTCACATAAGTGGCAAAATCCAGAAAATCTAAAAATGGCTATTTATAAATTTCTCCCAGAAAATATTCCTGTCTTAATACATGGATTGAAGTAATGGCAAAAATGTCATGAAAACATCCAGGTTTAATAAGAATTTTATGAAGTTTAAGTATTAGCATTCCATGCAAATGTTAATGGAATTGTTAACTCAATGTTAATTGAAAATCTCTGGAAACAAAACTTGGTGTTTTCTTGTTAAACTGTATTCCTAGAAATCAAAATCTGGTCCTCAGGGCCTGATTTGCAGTCTGAATCATTATATTTTCCAAAGCTGGAGCTAGCAAGCAGTTAAACCCTTAAATCTGCCCTGCTTTTCCCCTGACAATTGTCTTGTGCTGCAAATTCTGGTTATTTCTGCAGTGTTAAGCAGGAGCAGAGAGGTGTGCACGACAAGCCCTGTCTGGGTTCACTGCCAAGAGCAAGTTCACATCCCTGGAGCTCCAGCCAGCCAAGGAACAAACCATGCCCTCCCAAGGACAAGAGGTGAGAATCCATGAATCCATGAGAGGAACAATCCAGGGGCACAGTGATGTCCTGGTGCTCCTCCAGCATTGTGCAGCTCTGCTTCCAGCACAGAGCATGGCCTCAAGGGCATTCAAAACCTTTTAAAGGAGTTCTGCAATGTGTTCACCTGGAACATGCCAAGCAGACAAACACACGATATCCTGGAATTGCTCAGAAATCTGCTCTCACAGCCTGGTGGGCAGCAGCACAGCTCTCTGTCCTAGCATGCAATCCTCCTGCAAGCACAAACTTCACTTGGAGGAGCATTTGCTGAGGCACAGGTTTGTGATCTATTGCAGACAAATCCTACAGTATCTGCAAGGAACAACCCAGCTGAAGGAGCAAGCTACTGACACATCTGAGGACATACAGGATCCTCTAACAAGCAGCTTTGCAGTCTGGTGGAAGTTATTCCTCCCAGATGGAATTCACTAGCATTTGTGAACAGTATTCCAAGATCATTTTTCTCTCACCTCCACATCAGTCTACCACTAGAGAGATTAATACACCAAAAGACAATGCTGTAGTTTTTTAATCCTCCCAAGTATATAAGTATGAGAGCCATTTCTATAATGTGTATGATTAGAAAGTGGCTCTGTGAGCTTTTCTTGCAAAATAAAAGCCCACAAAGTACAAGTGAGCAGAAAAGCCAACTGCTGCTCCAGACCACTAATGATCTGTTGACAGCCCAACAATTCCTGCAGCCCCATCCAGGAAACTCTCAGCAGCAGAGTCAGATTTGTACCTCACAGAGGGCACCTGAAGATGGCTCTGGTGCAGCTGATGTCTCTCTACACTGGGCAGACAGGGTCAAGGCACAGGTTTACAGAAGACCATGCATTCATCCCATCTATAGAACCACAGAAAATCTTGGGAAACTGAAGCCTACAGTAGAAATAAAACCACCACGTGGATTAAATCAGACTCACCTTAACCATCTGGGCAAGATGAGCAAGATCCAGACCTAATTCTGAATAATTGGTACAGATTCTTTTAATTGTAACTCTTAAGATTACTCTCTAAGATAATTCACCCCTCAAAGATAATTCATGTCAATGAAGACATTGTTTTAGGTGGAGTGTCTGTAAATATATCAGCAGCTTCAAGGATGGTGAGCAGGCTACTGTGCCCTGCTGGCAAAAATGGTAACAACAATGAACACAGGCTATTACATTTATTTAAAAGTCCTTATTAATGGTCTTACTCAACTAAGCCAAACCAAATCAAATATGCATAGTGCATGTCTTGATGCTCTGGATTTGTTTGTACAGCTGTGAAATTCTCAAATTAACTATCTGTCAGGAAAAGTAAAATACTGACAGGAGACCGTGGAGAGGAAATGTAAGTTAATGGGAGAAAAATCACAAAATGGCATTATGCAACATTCATTACTTGTATGGAATAACTGCTGCTATAATAACGAGTCTGTAGTTTCAAGGCAGTACTCCATTAGCATCAGCATGGGTAGTTTCAACAACTCACTGCCATACAAATCTTGAGCACTTATTAGGATTGATACCCATCATCTCCTTGTCATTTTATAAATGCACATTATTCGATTTATGACTCTAAAAAGCTCCAAAAATAGGAAAAAATTACTTCATAGAAAATACATTACATAGTCATGCTGCCCTTGCTGTTTAAAAAATCCATTTTCATCTAAACTCAGAAATTTTGTCTGTTCGTAGCAAAGAACCAGTTACAACACCAATGCTTTCAGAATAATCAGGTTTTGAAGCATGGTTTAGCTGCTAAACAACGAAGAGCACTGTCTTCTGGGGCTTGCAAAACAATCCTAGGACCTGACATCTGAAATGAACAATTTTTAAATGCTTCCTCTTTAGAAAGTGTAATGCTTTTAGTATCTAATTCCTGAACGGTTAACCAATCAAAGAGCAAAGTATCTAGAGTCATGGAAGACACAGAGTACCCATGATGATACGCAAAGGTGTTTGTTATGGCACTAAGCTCACAACAGCCACATGCAGAGACTGCCCAACTCCTGCAGTCTAGATTCTCCTGTAAAACAAACACCAAAGTGGAGTGTGGCCCAGGTGGTATTTTTAGATGCAGGGATTCAGCCCTGAAAAGGCTTTATACAGGAACAAGAAAACAGAAATATAATTTAAATAATTTATTTGAAGTTTGACTTTTGTGATAGATTTCCCTTCATCCACTGGCACAAACAGTGGGGTATTCACACCCAGGAAACAAAACCACACAGAACATGTGAGTGACACTTTTGCTTTCTCAAGTTCTAACCATTTTCAGCTCCAGGAGCTTCCTCATCTGAATTCTGTGTATTCAGCCTTCCAAGAGATCTCTCTTCCAATACCTTATTCAGTATTTACTTGACCCCAGGTCAATTTAAACACGCCTCGACAAGAATTTTCTCACTTGCACATAAACAAGGTCCCTCTTTTGCTCGTTTGGCTTCCAGCAGCTTCATCCAATGTCCCAGAGCTTTTGTACAAAAACTGACCTTCTACCACACCACTCCTGATCTGGCAAGTTCCATCACAAGCCCCTCTTTCCACACTCAGGCATCCTGACCTGTCCAGTCACTCATAAAAATCAGCTCCATGATCTCCTTCACGCAGGAGAAGTTGTGCCTGTTTGCCTGCCTCTGACTCTTGAGGAAAGAAGACTCCTTTTGCATCACACACCATTTAATCTCCCTTTCAATTTTCCTTCTCAAAGCTCTATCCCCAAATCACATCACCAATAGTTTCCTATGTATTTTGGAAATGTCCCCAGTGTCCACAAGTGTTTCCACATGACACAAAAAGGAAGTGTTGATACCAACGTGACAACAATCCTCCCTCCAGATTTGGAAAACACAACGTTTCGGGAACTTCTTTTGACCTCTGTTTTCCCAATCTATTCAGCATTCAGAAAGGCTGAGGCTGACCTAGGGGATTCCTGCAATCTGCAGGAAGTTCAGAACTCACTAATAAGAAAGGGAATGATACAGTTTAGTTAACAAACAAACAAACGGCAGAACTGACATTGACTTGAAACTTACTGCACAAGCTCTTAAAGGAGAAGCCAGAGGATTTAACCTCTGCTGGTTTGTAGAGTATTGCAATATGAATTCAGGGAATTATGGCAAAAAACTGATGAGCCAGTGCATGCAATATTAGCTTTGAATGCCCTCTTAAATCTCTTGCTGTAGTTGCTAAACTGGCCAGACAGCCCCAAGGGGCTGCACAATGAATTCACCATCAGTGCACATCAATCTGAGCAGGATGTATCATCCTTCTTTTAGACAAAACTAACCCCAAAATATTATACACAGCTTTTCCACAGGAACAAGTTCACAAACAAGGAAAAACTTGGCTTATGGAAACAGACTAGATCTTCAAGATTGTGGAAGGCCCTACACACACACTCCCTCCATCAAACCATATCCTTGTCCTGCCTTCCTCACTCAGGTGCAAGCTGGTGTAGCAAGCAAGCTGATCCTTCTGGCTCATTTTATATCAGCTGCTTCTATCTAAAAAAATTAGAAGTTAGACAGATGAACAGTAAAGTATCTATTTTGACAGAGGCTGAACTCAATGGAAATCAGTGGCTTCTCTCAGCTGTCAGGGAAATCATCAGGACACCTGGGTGAAAGAACATGTTTCTATTTTCCTGTGCACAGCAGGGGTCAGATGGCTTCAAAATTCCACATATACTATTAATAAAGTGCATAAAAATTATTCTCTGCTAAATTTCATACAGTATTACATGCTCCTAAATGTTCTTGGCACCACAGAGTCAGACTTTTCACCATGAAGACTGGTCCTATTGCCCAAGAGTGCTATACAGGGAATTAAAATCTGAAAGGATGAATAGCTCCCTAAAAGTATACAATGATACAAATCTATTATTTTGCTATTGGCTTGAATTCTTACTGTACTAAGCATGAAACAACATACATTGAGAAAACAGCAGTGACACAGACTTCTCCCCCTTTAAATGCATTGTCAGTTGTACCAGCCTGACAAATAAAGACCAACAAATCTAAATAATGACCACATATGGGACTGCAAATATCTAATTGGCTTCTAATGTAACTCAGAACACAAAAAGCAGTACAGGTAACACTTCATTTGGCCTAGCTAGCTCCTAGGCTCAGTGAAGGACTGCCCTCTGTGTTTTCTCACTTGAAAAGCACCATGACACTTACGTGAAAACCATATTCCAAAGAGGAACTCCAAAGTCACCCAATACTTCTGCAAACGAGGACCTGATTATAATTTGAACTAGGAAAGATGACAATTTCTTCTAAATCAACAATTGTGGACTTGGAACCAAGAAAAGCAACTTACACAGGTACATCTCACACAAGGCTGTCAGTTTTCAGAGCAGCTGATAAAATTGATGCCATGCCCTAACTGCTGCTGCAGACAAGGTATGAAACATCAAGAATAGAAGATGCATTATGTGATTTCTGTTCTTGGCCTCTTTTTAACCTGCTCTTTATTTGCCTGTTTTAGCTTTCAAGGAAGATGTGCCTGAATGCAACCAGAAGATAAGAACATCTTCACACTGAGCGTGTTAATGTGTCAACCATTTAATTCTACTCCTCCAAGAAATGAACTTGCTGCACTCTTGAATTGTCCCACGAGAATAGTTTAAATTAAAGCAAGGTTGTGTTCAAACAAGTGTTTAAATTGATCCTTCCAGAAGTTCTAAGTATCTTCTAAATTTCACATTTTCCATATCACTCCTCCAACTCTTTACTGGACCCTCTTCCAGTACACAGGATCTTTAAACTCAAGGCACCAAAACTATAACTATAGAGTTTGATTATTGGTCTCCCTAGAGCTGTTTCTGGAGGAAAAGACACCTCCCACAGCTACTTAATATTCCCCTTGAAAATAAACACAAGGAACATATTTTCACTATTACCTACCACATCCCACTGCCAGATCTGGTTTATTCTTATCCTCCATATATTACAAGTACATTTTGAGTAACTGCTTTGCATAGATACTTTAACAAATACAAGAGAAGCATTATTTCTCCTAGTTTCATATTGTCATTTTTCTACACAGAGCAATCACCTCCCCACCCATTTGCCGAACTTCCACATATAAAATCTCTGAACCGCCCAAACCAAAAAGGTTGGGTACATCAGACACATCCAGATTAAATGCCAGAGTGTTGAGCAACACTTACTTTGCCAGGCTTGTTTGCATCAAAGCTGTTTTCTTTAAATTTCTCCTGCAGGGTCTCAGCTAGCCGGCAAAGCAAGGCACCATTATCCAATTTCTCCATGAAGGTTTCTGCTGTGATTTCTCTACCTGAACAGCAAACAGAAAGTTAACATGGCAGAAAGCATGCAATGGTACAGACTGCATTGCTGGAAAAAGAGAAAGCAAAAGAAATCTGGACAGTACTTTGAAATGAGCTTTAACAGAAAGACCTGCATTACTTTGAATATTTTATGAATAACCTTAACATTACATTACTTTACTGATAGATATACAACAAGTTATGGAAGAAACCCCCCCATGCTTTCTTTGGGAAGGCACGTGATATTGGAAAAATAGTTCTAGCATATCCAACTCCATATAATTTCACTTTACTTATGAAGATCCAGTACTTTTAACATAATATTTTAAAAGAGAGAGTACAGCAGGCAAATGGTTTACACCAGGCTGTATGTGCTACAACTATGTGTAGTTACAGCAGGAATTGCCAAGAGTTTATTTTGCAACAGAAGTAGAAAACCATGGCAAAAAGGAAGGGATGGTATATTTTTACAAGACTCTTAAATCTTGATCCTGCAAGAAGTAGACAAGACAGTGACTGCAATGCTCCTATGAAAGCTCTTTTTCAGAAGTAAATTTAGGTTTAAACAAAATAGCAGAGTGAAATTTCATGTTCTAGATCTACTTGCCACACAGATGAAAACTTTCACTAAAGGAACAAAGCTCAAATACTCTGCTTTCAAAATATCTCAGTTCTTATATCACACTATATGACAGAGCATTCAGCAGCCAGGAACTGCCCTCTCCTCTACAGCAGGCCAGCCAACCTCACCCAAAAATGGAATTACATCCCCCTGGAAGACAGGACCACGTGCTCCATCACGAGACTGCATGCTGACCCAGATGAGAAGGGAATTATTTACCATCCCAGACTAAACTTCCAGGATCTTAGCATAATTTTCAGTAAAAATATTGCTATTTCTCATTGAAGGTTTTTAATTTTCACATTTCTACTGAAAAATTTGCCTTTACTTTGAGCACTGTTGATGAGCAGCTGCATTTTTTCATCCCTTTTAACTCCACTCGTATCAAGAGAATATCAAGGAATAATTCCCGTTCTTCCAATTAAGACAGGATTTCCTTCCCCAACTATTTACAGATGCCATTTAGGAAATAACACTATTAACTCATTTTTCAGAGGTTGTTACACAGCATGCATTAGCAATGATAGCCTAACATGCCAAAAAAAAAAAAAAAAAAAAAAAGAAAAAAAGGAAAAAAAAGAAAATTATTTAAAAACTGAAGGGAGACTGGTTGCTCATCCCATCCAGGTCTGCTCCTGCTTCCATGACATGTCTGGAAACTGAAAATATTAATCTGCTTAGAACAGGTTCACTGCAATTTTTTGTCAAACAAAACAGAAAAAGTAAAGCTTTCCTGTATCTTTTTGCTAAGAGGAGAGGGGGAAAACAACATTGAAAAGCAACAGAAATGAAGTACCTAAATTAGTACTGAACTTCTTGCTGATACATCGTAACCTGATACTCCACAATACTGAAGATAGCAGCATTACAAAGCAGTACGACTTTTAAAAAGGCCACAGGAAAGCTGATTTCTTTAAGCCCTTGCCTGAAAACTTTGAGATGCTTTAGCATCTTCTGGGGAAAACCCCAAACGTGAGTCTTTTCAGTTTGGCGAGTTAAGATAAAAAAGATAAAGATTGTTGCAGCAAACCATTTTCAGATAGAGCAGGCTCCTCGTTCTCACTGATGCTAAGCTTGTTTTTCCTAACACACTTTTACTTCAGAAATACATTTTTAACATGCAGGTTTTCCCTTTTTCATTCCCACTTCATTCTCTTTGCCTTGTAGCCCACTTTATAGCTCCTGTGCTCATAAATGACTTCTCCAGGCAAAGAGCAGCAGCAGCACTGCAGACATGCACAGCTGCCTTATGCCTAAATGATAATACTTCTGCCATCTCTCCAGACCAAATGCAGCCAGGACTGAAACTATAATAGCCCAGACATTAAAAAACTGAACAGCTCAGCATCTCAAAAGACTTTGCCACCATTCTTGCCTACATATTTTTCCATTTGCCCCATCAACATTGCTATAAAATACTCTAAAGCCCCCAGAAAGCTACATTTTAAAAATAACTCTGCTACAGGAACTGCTTGAGTATTAATTTTTATAATACACCCCTTCTCTTCTAAAAATTTATTTCAAATATCTTTAACAGACTAAAAATTTTTATTTTAATTTGCAACACGTAAGTTTCCATTAAGGCAAACAAAAAAACATTCTGCATATCTCTTCTGTCCTATGATTTACAGATGCATCATTTCATAATAATAGAAAGTTATAAAACCCTTAAAACTTATTTTAAGGGAGTTATTATTTTAAGGAATTTAAGGATATTTTCTTTTTACAAAGATACAGAAAAATTCTGTTATCTTCTCCTGCTATTTAACGATATATTTATATTATTTTAAGTGCTGAATTGCATTAACAGTTTGGTCACTGCATATTGTACACCAAACTGGATTAAGTTCCATTGGCCTTTATGAAATCTGAAAGAATGAGTTTTGCATTGAACATCTGTCTCCAATGAAAAGTATATTAGGTGTCAGCTTTCAATTCACTGTATTTTATGGCTTCATAAGGTGGCATTTCTTTGCTAAAACAGACACGCTGACATATTTAACAGTAGAAATGTATTGATTCAAGTAAGAGTAATGTTCATAACCTGAGGAAAAAAACTGCTCCGTGTATTTGTATGGAAAAAGCATCAAACCCCATTAAAAATGTACAACTCCCCCTACAATTACAAGAAAGCGGCTGCAATGTTTTTATAGAATGGTAATAACATTAAGCATAATAAAAAAAACAACACTGCAAGTACGAGGAGAAAATCCCGGAGTACGAAGGCTTTCAGAACCCTCTCAAGCACTGCCTCCCCTCTCTGTCACCACAACCACCAGATTCCCCCCAAAATCCCAACAGCTGCACCTGGACACCAACCAGTGCAAACTGTCAGCAGCTGCAGGTAAGGTCACCCACCCTGGGGACTTAACAAAACCAGGCTGGAGGGCCATGAAAAAGTGATGGAAGGGAGTTCATGCCTTCCTTGGGTGTGTGCCCACGAGGTTGAGGACAAAGCTTTCCTGACAGCTCCCACACAGCCAGAGCCTTCAGGAGGAGAGAGGGACTGACAGACCCAAGGACCCAAATCCAGCTGATCCCTCTGTTCCACTTGGTGTAATAACTGCAGTGCAAGGCTAGCTCCAGCCTCACAACCTGCTGGCGGACTACTTTAACTGTACATTTTGTGTAGCAACACAAAACCAGTGGTTTACAAATGGAAATATTTCACTCCAGTGAACCTCTGAAACATCTGCAATACTGAGGCACTACTGAAACACTCCTGACCCTCTCCATTCACACGGCACAAAAACAAACCCAAGAAAACAAAATGGGATAAAAATGAAGTAAACCAAGGCCAATGACTATGCATGTACAAAACTGGTTCTTTTCTGACAAGGCTACTCTGTTTCCTACAATGGTTGACAGTAGGAGAAATGATTCTGAAAGCACTGAGACATTATTGCTTACTTGAAACGGGACATACAAAAAATTCCAAAGGCATGCTGATAATAAAGAAAATTATAAAGCAACTCAGCTAAGTAAGAAACTGTACCAGTGCCAGCAGAATCACTGCAGGCATCAGTACTGTGAGTATCTTGATACTCAGACATTTAAAACCTGTATTTCCCACTGGCTCAGTCTGAACAAACTGATGTTGCAAAATACACGTTCTGCTACAGAATGCTCTTGGGCAACAAGGTCAGCAAGAGCACCAAGCTGACACAGACCCGAATTCAGAATCAAAGACAGACAGTTTTCTTGCAGAAGATTTACCATTCTCCAAGCTCAAACTTCACACCTCCTTCAACAAACTTTCAAATACCTCCCCTTGTCTTCAACTTGATGCCTCTCCTAACACCCTCACCTCTGTTCCTTTTCTCCAAGCCTTCTTCCCTTTTGTGCCCAAGGGACTTTTGCATGCATCAAACAATATTCAATGTTTACATGTCCAATTCCTCAGCATCTCACATTCCCTGGCCCGTCAGCCATCAGTTTCTGGAGCCCTATTCCTGCTAGGAAGAGACCTGAGGAATGAAACCTTGGAGCCCAGCACGTGCCCGAGGTGTTGTCAGTTCCACGTGCTAAATGAGGCTGGATGGAGTAAAAAGACAACAGAACCCTCTGCAGCTTGCAAATAAACTCTGGGAATGGAGGGGAAAAGATTAGAAACAAAACTGCCGAAGAGGAAAGAGGGAAACCATCTCCCTGTACCCGTCCTAGCTCCTGCAGACACAGAAGGAAACAAACAGCACCAGAGAGTAAAGCAGACAACAAACCTTTCCAATTGCCATTCTGACTCTGCTAGAAGAGTTCTGTGGCCTGAGCGTGCCAGCTCCCACATGGAGCTTGCTCAGGGTGGAACAGAACTTTTCAGTACCCACAAGAACACGCCACTGAAGTCAGTATATACACAATCTACCAGATTTGGAGTGTGTCAGCAGTGACAGAATTCCCAAATGCTTCATGGGCTCCACACCTAATAGAAACAAGGCTGGGAGATCATCATGACGGCCAGGCTGACACATCTCGTCAGCTTTGCCACTGCCACCCTTGACTGAGACACCAAAGCTCAACAGAGAGAAACAAGAGCAGGGAACACAACATCTCTGGCTGCAATCTTCCTTTCCAGCAGCCAGACCACAGTGCTGACATGTCCCACTTGGAAAATGCTCTCATGTACAATATCGTATGAGTTAATCCTATCTGACACGTGGATTCCCTCTGCAATGTCCTTTTTCCACCCCCCAGAGTATGGACAGCTAAAAATCTATTCAGCAATGGAGCTGTAATGACAATCTGTCCTCTCAGGAGCACTGAGTTTCTCTGACATGGTTCCAAAAATAATTAGCAACGTGCACACAAAAGTACCAGCGACTACTAAACAAAAACCCCCCACAACAATGTTCATGCTAAATTAAATATCCAAAGTCTCAGGATTAAAAATTCTTTCAGTGTCATTCTCCAGATGCCCCATGTATCTCACTTTTCCAATTTATCAGTTGGGTAAAGTCAAATTCTAGCTATGCCTACTTTCTGATGTGATATCAAAATACTTAATTCATATTGTAAAGTGCAATATCCCAATCATGCTTTCCAGTTTGATTTTGAACCCACATCAGGCTAAGCTGCTGCAAAACCTTCACCATTCCGGCTTCCAGTAACACTGCATAGGACATAATTGCCTCTCCACAAAAATCTCCTAAAACACCTTCACTTGATCAAACTACCTCAAAGGGTTTCAGCCCTATACTTGCCTAAAATACTATGTTTTTTAAAAATATTTCTTTGAAAAAACTATGTACCCTTGTTGAGTCCTAGTACAGATGAATGACAAAAATACAGATGAAACAAAACATGAACCAAAATGGCAAAAGTTAAATGAAATGCATGTTGATTTCCTTTATAAATTGAGAAATCTTACTGCATGAAAGCTGCCATAAGGCCACTTACAACGAAGACACACAGGGAGCAAGCCAGGATGTGGATACGCACAGTATTATCTGCACATCCATGCATGGAAAGACCTACTGACCATTAATGCAAAATACATTATTTCCTCCAGGTAGAAGGGGAAAAAGTCCAAAACAAACAAAAAAAGGCTTCCAGATCTTCTATCCTTTTGGATGCTGAAAAACACACGCTGTATATTCATTTCTATTTTACTGTACAGCAGCATGCTCACACATAGCTTCTCTATTTAAAGTTTATCCAAATTATGCAGTAATTAAGCAAAATTTGAATTCTGAGTTAATATACTCTTATGAATAATAATTATTTTAATTCACACTTAATTTATTTTGAATGTGAATTTTAACTTAATTATTAATTTGAATAACAATGTCTACACAGGAATTCAAAGCAGTCTAACAAATCACTATAATTTCAATTCATCAGCACAAACTCTGAGAAAAGGAGAGCTTAGTGCAAGAAGGTGTGGGGGAATGCACTAAACAAATGACCTGTATATGCTGCTTAATTAAAAGAAGGCTGTGCCCATTTAGTCCTGCAGTGCAGAACTTGGGGTGTCCATATGAAAAATCAGATATTTAATTACAGTTGGCATTTCGGAACCTCCTGCTGGTTGCTACTTTCTTGCTCAAAGAGTGACCTCATTCCTAAACTTGTCACTGGGAGAACTCTGTTACAAACTGCAAACAGGCTTCTATTTGTTTTAGAGTGGATCACTAAAACTGCATTGTTTAAAACACTTAAACAATGTAGTGAACCTTTAATGGAATGTGCTGCTTCAAAATCATAAAACAGTCACTTGGATTACTGTCTTGTGGTAATTGGAATGAAAAGTTCCTGAATTTTGTTCTGCTTTTGCATAGATAATTTTATATTCAAAACACATGAATTTAAATGGAAGTACCACACAAATATGTCATTTGAAACACGTGCCACTTTTGCAGCTGTGGATTCACAACTCAGCCCAAAAATGGTTATTGTCTACCTGCAAAATATTGTGTTCTATTGACATTGTGCTTATTGACCACATCTGTTGTAAGTGATACTTCCTTCTCTTTCCCTTAGAAAAGAGGAAATGGAGCAAAATAGGATGTGCTGATGAAAGACTCTGGATAAACTCTATTCCTGTAGGATATCACTGAGATGGTTTAACTGCAGCACTGGCCATGACAAGACACTGCCCATGTCTCACCAGAACAGATTGGCAGATTAAAAAAAAAAAAAAAAAAAATTAAATAAATTCTCCAAAACCATACACGTCAAATTTAAAGGAGCTCATCCAATTTTTCCTCAAAATCCCATCACTTAACGTTTCATGTAAACACAGCTTTGGAAATATTTTTCTCTTTTTTATTTAAAGAGAGGAATTACTGGCATGTATTCCTTAGGATGAGGTATTGTGTAAGGCATCTATTTCTCTGGTAGTATCCTCTGCATTCACAGAGTTCACACAAAAGCCATTTTTCCCTGCGTGTACTCAGCAAACAACATACTATTTCCTGGCTCACAGTTTCTAAATTCCACCTTCTTGAATAATTAATTTGTACATCTCCAAGTACTGTCTCTCTCCTTCCTGCCACAAACAATCCCATTTGCTCTTTTTGATACGTGCCTGATTTTTCCCCTCAGTTTTGGTTTGCATCCCCTTGTGACAACAACAAGCCTTGCCTTTACACACCAGGATTTGACCAGAGAATCCCCAGGTCCCAGCTCTGCCAGGGCAAACCCCTCTGTGCACAGGCCACCACAAGTCTCAGCATATATTATCTTGGGAAGAAATTATCAGTTACCAGGTCAGAGAAGAACTATTTCATGGTTCCATCTGTTCAGGACAGTCACTACACCACACTCTTTAGAAAGTTTATCAGTAAAAATGGAAGACATAGTGAAGGCAGCAATTAGCACCATTCAGCTTGATGGTATTAGGCAGCAATTAGCACTGCTTAAAGTACAGAAAATACCTGCAAAAAAAAAAAAAATTAATAGGAAATTGGAAAGAAACCCAGACATGGAATGTACTGTTCAGTTATGCCACTCACAGAAACACAAAGGAGGAAAATTACTCATCAGCTCTTCTGACCTTGCTAATATTGGCGCCACGTGGCGGGAGCTACGTGACCATAACTTTATTTTTCAAACACAAAGGGAGATCTGAATTCCCAGCTAACAGTGCAAGGAGCTCTCTCCTGCCGCCCAGTGTGTGCACCCCATCCCGTGGTACCTTACCCAGCAGGTTTGTGAGCCACAGGGCCAGGTCCTCCTTCATGGGCAGCAGGTTGGCCTCGTGTCTGCTGGCCAGCCACTGGCTGTACTGGTGCATGTCGGACAGCCCGGGCCCCCGGGCCTTGGGGCTCAGGGCACTGCACATGGCTCAGCTGCTTCTACCTGTTCAGCCACAAAGAGAAAAAGGCAAAAAAATGGTCTTTGTTATACGAAACAAAGTCTCACGTGCTCCATTTTCAGGATTGTAGGAGATAATCCCGTCCAGAATGCAATCCCCATCTCTGGGAGCGTTCGAGGCCAGGCTGGAAAGGTCTTGAGTTGTCTCTGCCATGGCAGGGAAGGGCTTGGAACGAGGTGTCCTTAAGGCCCCTTCCAACCTGAACCATTCTGTGCTTCAGAGACTGGACAGAGCTAGAGAATAAAGTAGGTATTTATTGAAAGGCTTCCAGGATCCACCCTGGGCAGGACAGGACCATGACCAAGGCTGTGCCCCGGGTGGACCAAGAACAGTCACAAAAAATGGCCCCATTAGTCACAAAATGGCCCCAATAGTCACAAAAAATGGTCATGAGGTCTCACACTTCTATAAGTTTTGGTCCATTTGCATATTGGGGTTTAATTGTCCAATTCCAGCTGCAGGTTGTGAGGTCCCATCCTTCTTGTTCCTCCCTTCAGCCCACCCTTGTTTGTGCTTTTGGGCCTGAAAGTTGTCCTTGGTGTGCAGCAGGAAAAGGATTTGTTTTGTGTCCCTGCTGTGTGCAGAGCTGAGTGACACTGACTGTGAGCTCAGAACTACATCCTTAGGCAGCACAGAATCTGCAAACACGAAAATTAAAACTGAAGGCATCAATTCAATGATGACAACAGTAATTATGTTGTATATAATTATTCAGTATCCCAGAAATCAGATATCAGACAAACAGATATGGATCTAACACACGGCTGCAAACACCGATGACTGAAACTTTGTTTTGTTAATGGATTTTTTTTTGCAAGTGATTAAATCATACAGATAAATTCATTTCATTTGTACTCACCAAGCTACACGCTGCCAACAAAACAAAATATTCTGCAAGGGATTATCAGAATTAAATGCAAATAAACATTTTACACAAAGCTAACAACTCACTGTGGTGCCTGACCCAATGCCCATTCAGATTAATTGGAGAGCTTCAGACATTTTTGAATCATGCCCAGGAAAAGCATGGCACCAACCAAATTACAGTAAACTTATTAACAATTAATACATGCTGTAACCCAGTGGAAACACTCTATTCTACAGCTTCAAAATTATTAAAGAAAAAAATACACCAAATATACTGACTGACTAGCATTATTTCTTCAGAAAGCAGCAGAGCAGCTACTGCTGGTCACTCACACTTCCCAAATTCTCCTCTGCTTCAGTGATGACTTAGTGGAAGTTTACTTTTGGGTAAGACAGCTAATCTTGTAACACACGATGTGTTAAGCGTTGTTGGAACCACTGCACCTCTATCTCTGTGTCTGAAGTTCTCCACCTGTGCCAGAGGCAGGCTAAAGCAAAGTTATTTTTTCCTCTCTGGAAGAAACCCGTAGCAATGAGCTGAAACACTTCTTTGCCTGGCAGGCTGCAGCCCAGGCCAAGCAGCAGACACAAGGCCTTGTACAGGTGGCACTAGGACACCAAGAGAATGTGAGAACCATAAGGAATAATTAATTTAAATTAATTAATTGAAAGCTAAAATTATTATTATTAATAATAAAGCTTAAAATTAATTTAAGGCTGATCCACACAATTACAGTAAAACACGTCAACTGGCTTCCATTTGTGATAATCTGCAAATTCTTTCTGTCCTCGGCACACCTTTCATACCAGGGAAGAGAGATCTGTGACTTCAAAAACAACAGCAGAAAAAAAAGAACGATTTGTTACACTCTCCACTAACGGCCTGAATAACAAAAAAACCCTGAAAATTATTTCTTTGTCAAAAAAGGAAATATTTGCTAAATGTAAAAAAACAAAATCGCTTTTCCATAAAATTGTGCTGTAACTGACTTTTCCAAATGTATGTAATGGTATTTGGGATATTTTAATGGTTGTATTAAAATACTCCAGCATTTTTTGCCCTACTCTCTGTAACTAAACTCCACGTTTGTAAAAAGATCTGTGTAAGCTCTTGTTGACAGTACCTCAACCCAAGTCCAGAAGTTGAGCTTGCCCTTGAGATAGGCCCAGCTTTCACTACAAATAGACTTCTTACTGAAATCAGACAATTTTTTTCAGTTGGGGAGAAGCAAAAACAGACATAAAAAAGATTTATTCTCTTGTATAAACACATATTTCTGAATTATGAGTAGATTTTACATTTTTCTAACAAAAAAAATCCTTATGTATCAAAGTTTCTTTGAAAGCAGAGGAGTTTAGAGCAGACTAAAGTACGTAACTTATTCACAGCTCTGCTGTGAAACTGACTTTGTAAAAATGTCAGCTTGGATTTATGGTTTCCTGGTTAATTAAATTCAAATCATACCTGTTCATTTAGGGCAGGCTGCAAGGGAGGGGAGGGATCTGGACTGTCAGCTCTGCAAAAATCTGTCTAGAACGTCACTCTCAAAATAGATTGGTTCAGACCAGAGGCTACCAACAGCTACAGAATTTCAGTGACAGTGTAGTCAAAGTTTCTCTAAGTCACTCGGAACCACACAAATTTGTCTTCATTTTGGATAGAAACAGAGGCAAGACAGATAACTGACACCAGTTATCTTCAAAGGTTATATGGGAAAGAACAAGTTTCTATCACATACTTGCTTTCCAGAAAGAGCCTTCGAATAATTTTGAGCACCTTCTGGAGTCTATAACCTGCACTGGTACAGTGAGAGCCAGAACTGAAATTAGTTTGTTCTCTTGAATTACCTCTGCAGTGACAGTGGTGAAATGCAAAAAAAAAAAAGGGAGAGAGAGAGAGAGAGAGAGAGACAGTTCTTATTCCTGAGGGTATGTATCTATATATTTAGGAAAATCCTGCAATTTGTTTCTCTTTACATACAAACTGGAAAAAATGCAACAGAAAAAGCAGAACTACCTCACTAAAGGAACCAGTTAGACCCTGTACCTCTTCCCTGGGAATAATTTCACAGTTCATACATTCTTTGTGGAGGGGCTTAGACTGGATGGCACTTGGAGGTCCCTTCCAACCTAAATTTCTTGTTATTTTATATTTCATGCAGGGTCTGCCCTGCTGGAAGGGCAGAAATTGGCACACAAACTGAGCTGGGTTGTGTCAAGAAGAAAACAACAGGCACTGCCCTTTTCTCTCACCCCACCTCATGACCTCCAAGCCCATGAAGTGCTCTGTGGGAACATGGGGCTAATTAATCTCCAGCATTATGATATCCCTGACAGTCAGCCAGGTACAACACAGGCTGTGACACTTCTGGGGCTGTGAACTCATTCTGGGGGCTCAAAGCTGCATTTCTTGAAAACAAGACAAAACAGGAGGAAGGCTTCTTCAACAGCTACAGGAAGGCAGTCTGGGTTTCCACATGAGCCTGGGGAAGAAGCGCTGCACTCCATGAAAACCACAACACTCCATTTACATTTCAGGCCTGTTTCTGTGGGAATGGACAGCAGAGGACTGGGGGAATAGGGACGTTACTTCAGTGTGCCACTAAAATACAGCACTGTCTTTAAATATATTTCACACTGACCTAACTCACCAATCAGGCTGTGTAAAGCCCCGAGAAACTTCTGAGATCCATTCAGGAAGAAAAGTGGGAGAAGAAAGATTCTGGAGGATACAAGGCTGCTTCAGTTTCTTAGTGACTGCGGCAGTAAGAAGAAGAAAGAGAGACAAGAAGGGAATTCTGAGTTTAAGGCAGTTTTCGTGAGACACATTCTCAGAAAGAGAAACTGGAAAGATGACAGAAGCCAGCCAGGTGACAAAAGTCTCTAGAAGGTGAAAATGATTCATGTCCCTATGCTGGGACTACGTCTGCTTGAAATAGTCACCCCAAATTACAACAGTGCATGAAGTGTATAACAAAGTATAATGAAGTGGACGTGCAAAGCGAGGACTGGGGAATGACAAAGTTAATTCTGATGAAGAGCCTGAAGAATTACAGATAAATCACATACAAGCTAACCTTGCCTATGTGTAAGTTTTCTTTGATTTTGTTTCCAAAAAAACCACGAATTTTTCACTTCCCCAATACTCTTCTGAAAAATTGCCCTACACTTCAGTAAAATCCACCAAAGTCCTACCTTGGACTTTCAAAATTAATTCTTAACAAATTAAAACTCAGCTTTCGTGGAGCAGAGTATCTCCTGTCACAAACTCTACATGTGATACTGGAAGTCAGTTACCAAACTGCATCAGAAACTTCCAAGCTCTGAATTATTCTCCATGCAAACACTGATCACCAATGAACTTGTAAACTTAACTTAAGCCTTCACAACACTTCAGTACTGAAGTACCCAAGTTTCAGTAAAAAGTTCATCTACTTCATCAGTTAGGACACACATATTACACCTTCATCACACAATAGCTGGGATCCATGAAGAAGCCAAAATTGTTATGGGAAAGTGACAGCAACTGAGTGATGAGCTCCTCAAGACCTGCTGGAAGACTGCCCCTGTGGTGAAGCCCAGCTCTTGTTTCATCACTCAGATACCTCCAAATCTCTTCCTTAAAATGTCTTAATATATTTACTTTTTTGTGAACTGAAGAAAAGTTTCATGACAATTTATCAGTGAGGAATTTGGTCAGAAGGATGGACCCACTTGCATCAGAGGTAGACAGCAGCTTTCAAGGATACATCACCACAGCTGAGGCAAGCCTCTGGCTCCAACAACGATTTCATCCTTTCCTTTTGGCAGACAAAGCATGAACGAAGTAGCCAAAAAATATTGGGTTTCCTAATCTCACTACTTTCTAAGAGCAACATCAAATCATCATACACACAGCTGTTCAAAACCAGCCAACACAAACATGTCAAATATTTTATAGAATGTTACACTTCTCTATAAACTGTCGAGGCTGACGTGATATGCAGAAGTATTTTCAAAACTCACCTCCAAATGCTTTAAAGCAACTGCTTCCCCCTGCTATTCAGGATGTAGGCTCATGCAGAGTCTAGAATGGACCTATTCAGAGAACAGTCTTGGACTGCTTTTCATCCTGTTTTGTTACAGTTCATATTTATGTGGCACAACCCTTTCTTTGAGCTCTCTCAACAAGAGGATGACATCTCAAATTCTCAGCCTTATTGTCCAGATGAAGAATTCAGTGTGGGATGGGTTACAGTCCACCCAGCAATGTGTATCAGATTCAACACACTAAAAGATCCCAGCTCTCTCTGCCTGCTCCTACTGAACAGTGAAGTTCTTATTTTGCTCTACACTGGTGCATTTAGTTATCTGTGTATTGCAGTTCACTGCCTGTATTTTGCCAGCAGTGTAACCTTACTCTATCTGATGATGGTTATCAGTGATCATCACGTGAAAGCAAGGGGAATCAAACAAGTGATCTTCTGTGTTCCCACTGGCTTTTGTTGGGGTTAAGGGATAGGAAAAAAGGAATCAAAACTCTGTTTACACAGAGGGCAAAGACTGTTTCATCTAGAAAATAAAACTGGATGCACAATGAAGCACTTACAGTTGCAGATCCCCAGATTCAACTCCCTTTCCTATTCCAACCGCTCTCCTCACCTGTAAAATTGTGATAATTTTCTTCAACCAAGAATAAAAAGGGAGGGAAAAAATACACTGTATAGGAAAAATGTATTATAAAAGCTTGCAGGGATGCACAGATATACACACAAAGAAAATACTTTGTGCGCTCCACCCTGCTAGCTAATCCTATAAACCAGTAAGTTTTTACTCCAAATTACCCATCCAGTTACAGCATATCCACATAACAGCCTACACTGAGCAGCTGCTGGCCATGCAGTGGTCTCCGTACCACATGAGTCTCTTTGTCACTTCAACCTGGTTCCCAATTACAACATGTACATCAATTCTCACACAAAAAGGGGCTTGAACCATTTCTTTCAACTTGCTGCTACATAAAATCCTTCCAGGGCAGCAATGAAGAAGTCTTGCTGAGTCACTTGCCTTTTATGACTTGACTTAAGAACTAGCATAGAAGTTACATGTCCAGTGAAAAAAGCATTTTCCTTTCTATTCAGTTAGAAAAGAATAAAAAATAAGTCAAAAGTGTCTATGGACAGGAAAGAAACCCCATTATGAAGCAAAGGCAGAATGACTTTAAAAATGATTGTGTTTGTTATTGCCGATGTAAAAGGGCAAAATGAGAGTGCTTACTCTTCTGGAGTAAACTGGAAATTGAAGGGAATTGACTAAGTGACATCTAGCAGTGAGTGGCAAGTCTCTGGTGTTTTTTCTTACTGCTTCTTTTAGTCCATTTTTAGGATTTCAGGAAAGGGAGATCTCACAGTTTCATTTGGGAATCAAATCACCTCTGATGCAAAGGTCCTACAGGACGTGCCCTTTGCACCACAGCAGCCTGACAGGGACCCTGTGCACAGACACGGGCTTTGGCCCACCAGGGACACTCGTGGACTGGCTGTGTGCAGCCAAACCAGAGCCAGCCAGGACTGAAGACCTGCACACCTGCCATGTTCATAAACGGATCAAGCTGCAGAACAAAATGCAGTGGCCTGGCTGCTCTCCACAGCTGGAACAACTGGAACAGAAGGAGGCACAACTCTGCCTCAGACCCTAGGCTCAAACACTCTTTTCCATACACCTTCACAGGATTAAATATGCAGGCTCTAAGGCTTTTAATTTTATCTGTGCAATGAGATGTGTTGTAATATGACAGAGAAAGAACATTAACCACCAGCTGTAGGAGAAACCAAACATCACACACACAACTGTGCAACTGCTTCACTGGCAGTGATAGAGGAAACAGACAGCAGCTTAGACAAGATCAGCAAGTTTTTCTCTCAAGGAGCTTGAGCACTAGACTGTGCATTGGCTTTGACAGAGGGGTATCAGCTAGAAATGCAGACAATCTCCTGCTGTCTTAGAGGGAAGGTAATGCTGTTGGAAAGCAGCCAGCCTGGAAGGAGAGGAGACAGAGGATCAAAAGCCAGAACAGAGCTCATGAGTGTATCTGGCAAGGGTCTCTGCTGGATCTCCCTGCTAGTTCTAATCACCTTAAGCAGATGGAAAAGAGCAGAACTTCTGAAACTTTACTGGAGTTTAAGTGGACTGTGGGAAGAAGTCACTAACTGAAACAAACTGAGTGCAAAAAAAAGTGTGAGATTCAGTGCTCATAAACAGATTAAGCTGCAGAACAAAATGCATAATCGTGCACACAGAAATGAAGCTGCCCACAATTTGGGACCCATATTGCAATCACCACCTTCACATCACCAAGTGCCAGTTTTATAGACGTAGCACAACCAATACATTCGCATTTTAAAACTTACTTCAGCTTTCCTGTCTCAGTGTTGACATATTTTTCAGATTTGGAGAGTATAACATCAGGTCACGGGCTAAAGGCTGCTCTTGTTTTCCCACCCCCTCACCCATATATATACATATGTGCATACACACACATATATGCAGAAGGAGAGAAAAAAGATATATGAATGCTTTCCTTTGAGAGCCACAAAAATAACTAAAAACTTCTGATTTTTTAATGTTAGGAAACTGTTCCCTATGGTGAGATCTGCTAGACAGTGGAAGGACTTTCCCAAATGAAACCGTGAAAGCTCCCTTTCTTGAAATCCTAAAAATGGACTAAAAGAAGCAGTAAGAAAAAACCCAGAGACTTGCCCCTCACTGCTAGATGTTACTTAGTCAATTCCCTTCAATTTCCAGTTTACTCCAGAAGAGCAATCACTCTCACTTTGCCCTTTCACATAGGTAAAAACAAACACAATCATTTTTAAAGTCATTCTGCTATCACCTTGCATATTTCCTCTCCAAGAGCTATTTGCAGAGCTTTCCCTCCTGTAAGTAACAACAGGTCATTCTTGTCTGCGTTGTCATACACGTCTAACCTTACCTTCTCCCACTGCTATAAACAAGCAGATAAAACACAAGCTGACAAACACAGCAAGCACATCTTTATAGGGAAATTCAGTTTTTCTAGGTATTTTATTATCCTTATAAACTCTAGCACAACCAACTTAGCCCAAAGTTTCTGGAGTTTTCCCAGATTAACTTGGAGCACACTGTACATTAGGAGCAGGGGGAGGGGCACTGAAGGGGAACCACCATCTGAAACTCATTAATCAATTAGAATTTTTCATGGCTTACATCAAAATGTGATCTACACCGATAGAGTAAGTTTTAATCACAAGAAGCCTTTGTCCTTTCCATTATGAATATGCATCACAAGCGTGCGCAGTACTCGGAGGGGAGGATGGAGAACCTGGCACCACAGCTTACTGATACTTTATACCTGTAAGGCCCTTGGTCTGAGGCCAGAGCAAAACAAAATTAACGGCACTGAAAAATCTGTTCTAATCATTGGAAACCCAGACATTTTCAGGACTATGCCTAGTAGAAACTATTTTATTGCCTTGATAATGTCTCCCTAACCAAAAGGAAAGCAGAAAGTCCTTCTCACACAGATGAAAACAAAACTTTAGGAACATTTAATATCTACTTGCTCATAAAATTATAACTTGTGGAAACTGAGCCTGATGCCTAACACTGTCCAAAACCCTTGAAGCTGATTCCTCTTTGCCTGGCTATTACTGTATGTTTTTCTGCTTGTCTAAGAAAAACAGCCATTAAAAATTAGTACAAAAGAAGTTTCAACCTCCACCAGTTAGAAAAAGAAATACATATTTCAACTGACATATCACACCTCCCAGGGAGTAGAACTGTCTCTTGCTGCAAGGACACAATGCAGACAGTACTACAAACTGACTTCCAATCATCAGCTTTGCTTTTCATTATGATGTTCCACCTCTAAATCCTGACCTGAAATTAGTCTTAAGTTTAACTGAGAGGTGTAAAGTGGAGTTGAAGAGGTACCGTGGATAGTAAATGTGCCAATTTAAATAAGACTGGGGTTAAAATAAGTAAAGTGACTAAATAAGTCAGCAGGATAAAGTAAATGGCAGCTAGACCCTGAGGACAGTGTTGACTCTTCAGCACCTCGCCATCTTCAGATAGGTTTGACCATGGTTCCAACAAGGGCGGTATAATCCTGATCAGATGGCCCATGGCACCAGACAGTATGAATTTAGGAATGTCCTCTTTAGAAACCTCCTATTAAATCACAATCCACGTCACAGACCCCTCATGAAACTGTTACACTTGGCACAGCATCTCCTTCGCAATGAAACAAAAAATACATAATTTAACGTACACGGAAAACCAGTAACACTTCGTTCATTTGTCATTGCAAATAATGCTACAAGTATGTTGAAACTGCGCTGGGGAGCCTGCAATGCATCCATGCTGTTGTCCCAGGAGCTGTATTCCCCCGGGGAGCAGAGACAGCGGGCTCAGATGACACCAGGCTGCACACAGCAATGCTAGACAGGGACAGCAGCCTCCATTCCTTACAGTCAGTGAGGAAACGGAGCCTTCCTAAAGGTGAAACTCTGTCCATGTGAACCCAGCGCCCGGAGAGGAGCCCCAGAGCCCCGAGAGGTGCTTTTGGCACGGAGGGGTCCGGTCCTGCTGTCCCGGTTGGGGCGGAGGGGGAGCGGGGAGCGCCCGGCGGGGCACGGCCGCCTCCCGCCCGCGGTGCCGCAGCCTCACACGGACACTCACCCTCCTCCTCCTCCTCCTCCTCCCGCACCGCCGGCACCCCGGGGCTGCCTGGAGCAGCCACAGAGATAAACCCGAGCTTGGGGCCAAGGGTGAGCGCACAGCAAGAGCCACCCCCCGTCCCTCCTCGCCCGCCCCGCTCTCACCCGCCGCAGAGTCCGACGCGTTTGTCCTGCTCGGGGCCCCTCCGCCGTCAGGCTGAGCTAATGGCTTTGCCATGAGTGCTGCAAGCGCTGCTCCAGCTCTGCCCCTCGGGGGCAGGACCAAGCAAACCCTCCGCGGCCCCCGGCCCCCCGCGGGATGCCCGGGGCAGCCCGCCAGCAGCCGCAGCCTCTCCGCGGTCAGCCCCGGGGGAAGCACGCGTGGAGCTCCGCCACACACCCACGCACACCTCATCCCGCCTCCGCCATGCTTTCAAACACCCACGGCCACAGAGCGGGAGGAAAGAAACCCACCCCAGAGCCCGCAGAGCCCCCGGCAGAGCCGTCCTCGCTGCGGCACGGTGCCCGCGGCCCCGCCGCTCCCCACGGAGCCTCCCCGGGACAGCGGGAACGGACAAAGGCACCTACTCCGTACCGAGGAGCCGCCGGGCAAAGATCACCTTCCCGCTCCGCTCCGGCCCCTTTCTCTTTCAACTCCACAGCAGCCGGCGAGACGCACGAAACGCCCTCAATTTAAAGGAGCCCGCGGGGCCAGCGAGCTCCGCCGCAGGGCCGACAGCGAGCCCCCGGCTGCGGCAGGCGGGGAGACAGGGACACCTCGGCTGGGGGGGAACAGGCAGGGCTCCCACCTCGGCAGGGAGGGCAGGAAGGCAGGGCTCCCACCTTGGCAGGGAGCAGGGAGCAGGCAGACAAGGCTCCCACCTTGGCAGGAAGGGCAGGAAGGCAGAGCTCCCGCTTTGGCTGGGGCGGGCAGACAGGCAGGGCTCCCACCTGGGCTCAGGCGGGCCGGGCTCATCCCGGCGCCGCCTCCGGGGTCGCAGTCGCTGCCCCGTCCCCTCCGGCAGCAGCCGCCGTTCCCTCGAGCACGGCGGAGCTCCTCTCCGCTCAGCTCCATGCTCCCTTTGGGAAACCCGGAGTTGGGGTTTGTGTGCATGTTTGTTTTGGGTTTTGTTCGTATGTTTGTTTTAGGTTTTGTTTGTTTTTCTTGTGGGTTATTTTTGTTTGTTTTTTATATTCCCTTTCCTCTCTGACACCGATTTCCTATCCCTCAGCAGTCCGCGCCGACTGAACGGAAGTTTAATACTGGGTTTTTTCAGAGGGACGGCAAACGCAGCTCACACTGATTTACCCTTGAAATGCTGAGATATTGTATTACAGCCCTTGGCAGCGACTTGATTCCTGGTTCCATTTCTCTTTTAGTATTGCTCCCTTTCCAAGACGCGTGGTTGTGGAAATGGAAAGAAAAGAAGAAAAGAAAATGTCACATTCAAGATAAAACTCCGCTTTTTCTTTAGTTCGACTACTGTCTCTGGAATTTTTTAACACTTATGGACACATCTTTTAATTGTCCCTCTTTTTTTTTTCCTGGCTAAAGAAATATTTTGTGGAACTTTATTGCATATTTCTCCAAAACCACTTCACGCCACCTTGTACATCTTGAATAAAAAAGTATGCTGTTCATAAACTGATTATTCATACTACACATTTTAAAGAGCGATGGGCAGAGGTTTGCCCTGTTCTTGTTGTCAGTGCTTCATTTGCCAAGCTAACTTTTAGCACACAGTTATTTCAGACATTTCATTCTCACCTTACGTCATTTTTGTGAGACTTCAACATTTTGTTAAATGTCAGAGATAACCTTCTCCAACTGTTGTTTGTTCACTTATTCTCTGCACAGAGAAGCCCCTTTTGTGAATTCAATAGTGGGAAACAGATGTTCAGACTTCTGCTTCTCTTAATGCCTGAATGTAGATTGTCCTGTTGAGTTTCCTAATGGTATCAAGCTATCGCTTTCAATAAGAGTCTTCCAGACAAACGGTGCACTTCTTTTTCAGTGTAGTCACTTAATTAAATTGTTCTAGCCAAAACACATTATGTATAATTGTACTGAAAGAATTCTTTTAAATGGATTGCTGAAACACTCGTCAAACTGACCCTTATTTTATTTACATTAATTTCTCTGTGCACTGATCTGCTGGGAAAACTTGATTTGTGTAATCAATGCTGGGCTATTTCTCAAAAATTGCACTACAAGCAAATTCCTGTTCTCTGAGTAGCAGATATTCATTCCTGGCCAATCAAATGCACTCGTTATTGATTGTGTTCCTACACTGTTATTATGCTTTTCTGATGGACTATTAACTGCTGTCATGAGTGCTACTTAAATGAGAGCAATTCATCAGCATGCTGATATAGTTAATTATGATGGGCTCTAGCCATGTCCTGTGTGAGTAACAGCACAGAATTAAGTTACCTCCTCGTTTTGATCCAGTTAGCAAAATTTTAATGCCCCTGGGCATGACTGTTTTCATTGGCTCATCCAATTTTTGCTCAGAAAAATAAAAGGAGAAAAAAGTCCTAAAAATACATCCTTAAAATGTACTGGGTTGGAACTGATGGTGAGCTGATGAGCTGATTCCTGCATACACTTAATTATCATAAAATTTTTTACCTGACCTTGAGAAAGATTTTATTTGTTACTTAACAAGGAGCAGCAATTTAAATCCAATTTATGTCAACTCAATATAAAAACCAGCTTGTGGTGAGAAGACAAATTTTGTTAAAATGTCCCTTGTACTTAAAAGTCCTGCCAATTTCTAAAGAAGTTGAAAAACCTTCCCCTAAGCAACAGTTGCATCTTGACTAGAAGCTTCTCATGGTTCACATTCTCTAGAAGTTACAAGATTCCTGCTAAGTTCAGGAGCAATTCTGCACAGGGAGTTGGGCTGAGGCTTTTCCGATGCCATGCAGTAAACCTTGGGTGAACATTTGCACAGGTACCAGTGGGAAGGACTAGAGAAGCAGCTGTAAGGTTTTGAAGCTGAAGGTGTTGTGTGCTGCTTTCTATGGTCAGTGTGTACCAAAGGAGAATCCAATAACCTGGGAGTATTCATAGGTACTTTATCTCTGTGTCTTTCTCTATTGAGGATTGAGAGTAGACAAGCAATGTGTAACATCCAGTACAAGAGTTAAACCAAAAACTGATGGTTAGATCAAATGTCACTCAAGCAAAAGGGATGGAAACAGTGCCAAGTATGCACCTGAAATGTCCATGATGTGAATGCCATCAAAGTTCCAGGAGCAACATCACAGTTATGAACAGATTCATATTTCTGCCACCCTTTAGCATTAGAATTTGGCTTTCAAATTTGACACAGTAACTTTGGAGGCCCGACAGAAACACATTTTCTACATAGTATTTCAATTACAATTATTTGTTACTTCCATAACAGCCTTGCTTACCTTTGCAGAGGAAATACACAAACCTTTCCTAGTGAAATGCTATCATTTTCATTAGTCCTCCACATAACCAATCTTAGGTCCTCACACTTTTAACCTCCTGTGTCCACAAGTTCTGATAACATTTTTGACAGTCTATTTCCAAAAAAGTAAGAGGATGAATGGGTACATGAATAACCAATGATTTGAAGACAGACACAGGAAAGGAGAGGGAGGACTTACTGTGACTGAGGCAGATGCAGCATACTTGGAGTCACATGTGCATGTAGGAAAGGTGAACAATATTAATACCACAACAGAATGATTCTGTATCTTGTTATCTAGATAACATTCCTTTCCTAGTGTTAAAATTAATTCTCATAATAGATGTGTGTGCGTGGCTGAGCTGCAACAAATTCTATCTAAAGGTGTCATAAGCTTTCTATGATTTAGGACAAAAATTCAGGATTAAAGATTCTGAAAGATTCACTTGGTTGCACATGGTAAACCTCGATGCAGATACTTGGAGATTTAATTCTGGAGCACCAGGTCAGCAAGGATGACCACAATGCCCCGTGTAGTTCCTCAGCCCTTTTCTAAAAACTGTCTTATAATCACCAGCTCTGATGACCTGTGAGTGCTGTCATTCTGTGACATGATCAGGATTTTCTTGTAAAGGTACCTTGCAGGTCATTTACAAATGGGAGAGAGAAATTACCTCGATCAAAGGTTTCTCGGTGCCCAGGGAGCTGGAGTAGCAGTCACTGAATGCGAGGAGGAAAAAAGACCCAGACAATGAAAGAGAAAGACAATGTAGAGTGGAGGATGAAGTGCTCAGCAGGCAAAGATACAGGCACCTGTCTTGTCATATCTATTGATCCCACTTTCCTGATAACTTTCCAAATTTCCCAAACACTCCCATGTGTAATTAGTGTCACAACTGAGCAGAAAAAAATCAAATATAACAGATCCACTGAAATTAATGACTGTAGGCCCAATTCTGTATCAACTCCTAAAGCATATACATTAAACAGCACATACCTCGGTCAACTAAGAGAAAAGAGATGGGAGAGAACAACTGAGTTGAATAGCAGAAATGCTGTGCAAAGTGTATATTGAGTTAACAATCTCATACCTGCTGATTTTCTTGCTTTTTGCCATTAAAGGGACCATATAATTAAATTATTTAATTTAAAATTAAATCAGTTTGGAATGCAGAAATAGATTTGCTTTGTTCTTTCTTTCAGTACATGCCACAAAAGTTAAAATTCAAAAAACAGAGTCAGAGGTGCCTAAAAGTTGCTGGTACTTGAGTCAGTTTGTTAGAATATGAGCAGCCAAAATGACTGCAGAACGTGTCTCATAAATCATCCAGTATTGCCCCAATATTAGAGTACTTACTCTGCCAAAAGTTTCCGTGTCTTCCTTGACTTTTAATAAAGGGAGAGTAGTCAATAGCTTTGCAGGCCTGAGATCAATAACTACAACCTTATGGAACTCGCTGAAATATACTGCAGTAACTGGTGTCAGATACACCTTATTTTAAATGTTTTTCCTAAACAGTTGGGATATAATGTACAAATCTCAGTTAAAATGTGTCCTTTGTATGGCAAATTTAAGAATAGCGGAAAAAAATGAAATGGGTAGAATTTAAAATTGTTTCAGTTATGCATCATTTACTATTTTCATTGCCATGAACATAAGACAAGCTGTGAGTTAATTCCATCCTCTTACAATTCCATTCAACACACACAGTGACTTCAGAGTCAACTGAACTTTATCAAACCTGCAGTGGAACACGCATGGTAAAGCTCTATGAATAGACCTCAAACAACTCCTTTACCATAAAAGTACTATGCTTTGTCCTTCCATCTTGGAAACTGACTATGCAAGAACTGTACTTTCTATTCATATAATTATATATAACTAAAAATAATTACAATTTTCATGAAACTCTGGTTTTAATCTTAAATATGAAACTGAGTGCTGTAATCTAAGACAGGCCAAGTTTCATCAATACAAGTCCAAATACAAGTTAACTGTTTCCTCTGCATTGTATTTACCAAAACCTACCTACTTTTTATCTTTTGGAGTAATCTTCATTAGCGTCCTGACAAACAGCTGGATGGAATTCGACTCCGTAGCACAGATTTCTACCATCACAGAGATGCCTGGATTGATGGACCAGCATACAGAGACTGCTCAGAAGATCCAGCTCCATAGTATGTGCATCACTGGGAAAAATATTATGGAATAAGTGCTCACAATTCTGATTTATATAGAATAGATCAATTCCGATTTATATAGAATAATGGTATTATTTGGCTCACTGTCCTGTTTATCCATGGATACAGAGCATGCAGTGGATATGCACAACCACACAATAATTACCAGGCCAAATATGTTCTGTTTGACAAAGCACAATAATCTGTCCCTAAACAAACAGTGCCTTAAAGAGAAATTAAGCAGACAGTTATTATCAGTTTTTTCTTAAAACCTCAGTTACTACATTGATAAAGATTATTTAAATCCCTACCTTTATTGGATAGCCCTCATAACACCTTCCTTTCTTCTTGGAGTGAAATCAGTGATACCCTCACACACTGAACTCTAAGCTTTTCTAACTATAGCTCACACTTAATCTAACTGAGATACTGGTCAGAACTAGCCCAAATGTAAATGAAGCGATGATCTCTGTTCCTGCTCCTCATATTTTACAGGAGAGCTGGGTTTTGTGGTTGGTCTCTGCTTGGAATGGACAAATAATTAAAATAGATGCTGAAGTTGCATAGAAGCACCAGATTTTAGCTGCTGACAGCACAAGAAGAGCAGTGAGAAAAAGAGGAACTAAACACCTATCACTGCCACATTGTCTTCTTGTAAATGTTTTGGAATAATTTTATCAGCTTCTTCTTTTATAGTAGCTGAATCAAAATACATAAACTGATTTTCATAGGAATTAACAGATGAATGCTGCGCTTGGGAGACAATTTACAAAGAGTCCTGATGCACACATTGCAGTTTCTTGAAACTTGCAAAATTCCCAGACCAGGAATAGCAGAAGACCGATTGCATTTTCAAGAACTCAAAGATTATTTCAAACAGAAAATGTTCTAACAGAGTAATAATGGCTGCCCACCCACTTCCCCCGTGGCTGGTCAAAGTCCTGCCTTCCTTCTTTTCCTTTTTGCTTTGGATATCTTCCTTCTCTTGACACAGATCTAGGTTTCCCTTTAATCATTAAGATTCATTGCTTCAATTTTCCTTCCCTTGAACTTATTCCCTTGGTTGTTGGGCTTTGTATGAAAATAGTTTGCTGAGTTTTGTTTTTAGTAAGCCAGGTCCCAATTCTACCCCTTACAGTGAAACTCCCATTAATAAAACCAGATGAGGCTTTTTCTTGAGCCTAGTTCACAAGAACAAAATTATCAAGAGTTACTCCAAATCTGAGAGAACTGCAGATAACTGTAGACATAGTTTTAAATCTCTTCTTACCGAGAAGTATATGGACTCAATTCAAAGTCTTCACAGCTTCCTCATAACCACACTGACATTTTCCCAGACCACTTCAGTCTATACTTGTCAGAGACAGAATTGTAATGTTTTACTGAATGGGGAAAAATGTATTTCAGTAGGGGAGGAACTGATGTGATCCCTCTAGATGGAAATGCTAAGATCAATCCCTAAGCAAATATGTGGCATACAGAGGTATTTTATGTGAGACAAGCATGTCTTTCTTCCCTACTGACTACCTAAGGAAAACAATTTCATCAAACTGCACTACCCTAGTCACTGGAACAACTTCTGCAGTCCAATTTAGGATCCTGTTTCCGTATCACAGCCCCATAAATCAGAAGATACTTTGGCTATCTCACAAGTTCAGTTCTATTTTTCTCACATGGCTTTGTCTGTGAAGCAAAACATTCTACCCTATTCACAGTGATGCAGAGCCCCAAAAGGTAATTTGTAACAAACCTGCCCTTGTAACAAGGCAATGAAAAATCCATTGCCTGGCTACCAGTGTAAAGGAGGAGAGACACGATGGTCCTTACAGGTGCACACTCAGGTTTCTGCGAGTCAGAGTTTCTTCCCATGCTGCCTTCACAGTTCTCCCAATCCTTTTCCTGGTGCCTGTGACACAGCTGCTCAGCAGTTCTCCCTTAACCCTAAACTCTCTCCACCACCATTCCAAATTAGGTTTCCTCAGAAGCTGTTGTTGAGATACCACCTCTATTGCTATTTTTTTCCATGACTTTTTTTCCAACTCACAGTTCAAACAGGCAGTCTTATACCTTAAGGAATGCTTCAAGTGCAGCATTCCTTTTCATTCTTCTGTTACAGTGTCATCATCAAAGCATTCCTAATGGAAAGAACACCATTCTCTCTGCACTGCACTATGTGGCCAAGTGAAACAGGGTGAATGCCAGCTCCTTTAATAACTTATTCCTGTCTTGTGGGGTTGGGAGATTCAGTTCCTTTTCCCAGCTCTGCAAATGTATCTGCTCTATGAGTTTTGCTAAATCACTCTTTATTTTACTTTTCCCATCTGTAAAAGTGACATTCATAAAACATAATCTCATAAAGTAGTCTGATACCAGTGGACACCAAAAATTGTATAAAGATAGCCTTGATTTATTAAGCTGATTTATAGAAGCACCCTGTACATATTTCCCTTCCCTGTCTTTCCTTCTTCCTTATCCTGCAAGGCACGTATCTGGTAAAATGCTAATAAGAGAAGGGAAATAAGGTGCTTTGGGAGTAATCCTGGCTCTGGTTATCACTTGAGGTCATACCAAAACAAGAAATCTGTGTGTGATCTCAAAGTATTTAAGTTATTAAATGAAAGTTATTTAATCTTCCAGATGCTTCAGAGTTACAATCTATAACATGATTATCAAGTATATCTCATGAGGGTTGTGAGGCAATATTAAACATTTTGATGTCACAGACTGAAGATTCAACAAATTACAAATACTACATTTTTAGTGTATTACCTCTTTTACAAGCATTCTTCTTGTGAAGAGGTTGATCAACAGCAGAAGCATCTCTGTGACTTTCTACTTCATGTAAGGACACTTTTCCTTCAGGAGAAAAATTCCCAGTTCGCAGCATTATAATCTGAAGCATGATAAGGGAGTAGCTAATTGCTGACAAAAGACAAGTGTTTATATTTTTAGGATGTTCCTTCAGCACCTGCAATCCACAGATCATCCTTTTCCAGTTTATCCTTTCCTTCATTGGGAATGATCCTTTATTCCATTAACCATATCAGTGTCAAAAGAAGGAGCTGGTTTTGTTCAACAATGTACACCCTCAGTTTTCCTCTTGGGAGAGCCTGATGTATCTTTTTTTATGCTACAGCCACATGCCTTGGGCATGTTTTCCTAATTGAGGCTGGCTGAAACTTCTGCCTTCCTGCTGCCTGTCCTAGGCTGAATTCCCAGCAATGGTGGGACTGCTCACCCAGCTCCCCACATCAATGACATATGTTGCTGAAATGCATTGGGGAGCTTTTAGTGAGATCAAATTGCAGAACAACTTGGAAATCAAATGCCCCAAACCAACAATGAGGAGAGAAAGCCAGAGGCAGAGAGGTAGTTTTTTAACCTTATGAACATTACAGTCAGGCTTACAAATAAGACCGGAGTCATAATTCCAGTATTAAAACTTATTCTGTGTGATCTTTAAATTTAGGACATTTCTGTTTCTTCATCTGACACAATCCCATGCAAAGAGCCCACAAAATAATTAAATCAAGAAATAATTCAACAAATGTGACAAAAAACACTTGTACAAAATGTTGTAGGTCTGACAAGTGAGAAGAAATAGGAACCAAGTAGACCAAACAACTAAGAATAAATATTTAGAATGGTTATGGTATTGTGAATCTGTGTCCCTCAGGCTTCATACAACAGCAAAGGGGAAAACAGTAACCTGAAATACTGTAGTCTTGATATACATAAGTGCAAGGGTCCAAATCCATCATAAGGACCTCTATTTCCACCCTCACAACTATGGATGTGAAATTTTCACCTGTAGGAAAAGACATCTGGTAAACAAAGTGATGCAGTGATCTATCATGGCACAACTGGTGATTCACATCTGCTGTAACATACATGAAAGTATTCCTGGACAAAGATAAAAATTACAATGTTCTTAGGGTAATTTTAATTTTTATAACTTCAATAATAAAAACTAGATTGTTAACCTAATAATAAATAGGTAGCCTAAGTAGAATATCTAATATATAAACGTTGATCATTCAGGGTCATTTCACTCTAATCCACCCCAAGGGACCTATTAACAAGAATCTGGGCAATCCTTGTCTTCTGGGGCAGGTCATAACAAATTCAAAAATGTGAATGAAGCCAAGAGGTTACACTTCCATGAAAGTACAAAGAATTACACTCCTGAGCAAGCGCAAAGAATTCCAGGCCCACAACATGTAAATTTTTGAAAAAGAGAGTCTGGAGTAGCTTTCCTTGAAAACATACTAAAAGAATTAAAGGAAAGGCTACAGAATCTCCCAGTTTTCCTGAGTGCAACATAAGCCTCTCCTGGGATATGTACAATTCCACTGCTCTTGCTGAAGGTGGCAGACAGTTACAACTACCTAGGTGTGTTCAGTGAGCTGTTAACAACTGGGATGCTGAATAACTTCAGAGACAAATTTAGTGGGAAGTCCTTGGCCAAACCTTGTGGACTAAATTTGTGTTTATGTCCATTAATATTATAACTGAGACACGCTTGGAACTGGAGTGAAGTTACTATTTGCAATTTATTAATGTAAACCACAGGTAAAATAAAAATTTTAAAATGAAGTAAGATCCCTATTGTTATTTTGCACCAATATCTTTGTCAATACTTCCCCAGCACCAGTTAATTCAAGTTACCTGAGACACTGATGCATTGGCTACAGTAGCAAGTCGGGCAGAAGGCATCTATTCACAGAATAAATTACCTAGGAACAACAACTTTTGTATAACTTGAACCTCATGTGCTTGCTATGAAGCCTAAATATACACATTGCAAAGTTTTCACATGGAAAAAACTGTAAAAGCAAAGACTTGGAAACTAGGAAGAACAAGATGCTATTAGAAATCCAGAAAAACAAACAAAGCACCCTGAATATATTGTAAGCAAAAGGAGAAATAAACCTTTTCTGTTCTGAACATCAGCCTATTGTCTGAGGAACCACTGCATCCTAGCAGGCAGTCTCTGCATTTCCAGCTCCATGTCTTCTGTGGCTCTTTGCACACCAGCAAGAGAAAGGTAGCTTTGAAACAGAACACGTGTCTCAATTTTGTCACCAGGGATTGACAAGACCCTTTCTTCTTTCCCAAGTCCTTTGAATAGAATAGATAAACTGCACTGATTTTGTGTCAACTAACATTTGGATTTAGCCCAAATGATTTTAGTTCATGATTTCATTTAGAAGAAAATTCTAACCTCTCATTAGTAGTGAAATCACTGTTTTGATAGCAAAGACCACTAAAGCCAATAGAACCAAACTGCAGCCTGAGATTAAAAAATTATTCAGATTACTCCCATGGAAATGCTCAGGACTGTTTCCTCAGATAAATCATTTCTGTACTGCAGCTCACAGCATCTATCCACTGCAGCATTTAGGTGAGTTACACCCAGCTTACAAACTGTGGAGTTTCCCATATACATCCTGACTGCTGCCAGATGCACAGGATGCTTTCACTACATGACTGAGGATCCATCCTGACTTGGACACATCATCTCTCTACATAGAGAAATTTTCAAGAGCTCTCAGGACCCTTAAGGCATCTGGTTCCCATTGCCTTGCTCTCGTGGCAAGGTGCCCAACTCCCTTAGGTGGTTTAGAACAGTCAATCATCAGCAGGTTTTGTCTGCAGGACTTGATCCATACTGTCCATTTGCTAAGAACTGTTAGATCCAACTCTTTTTTGGATCAAGGGGGAAAAAAAAGGCAAGGGAACCAATTCCAGCCCCCAAGGGTTGTAAGTTGTCGGTTAACAGAACTTCAGACTCTTTCAAATGCTGATGAGCACCAGCATTTCACAGAGAGAAAAGCAGGCACAGTATTTTTTCATTGTTTCATGTCATTTTCTCCACACAGAATATAAATACATTTCTGAGGGAGTAATTATTCCTTGATGAAGTTACCAATCTATTTTTCTCAAAATACAAAAAGCTATTGTAATACCAAGAAATATGAGGATACTTTCAACAGTAGTTTCTACTAAGAGTAGTGGTTTTGCTCTTTAGAACAAATGGAATTAACATCAATTTTATTATTTCCAGGTTTAATACTGGGCTACTGCTACCTTTTTTTTAACCAAAAAAACCCCAAAGAACACAAAACACCCCCCCTCCCAAAAAAAAAAAAAAAAAAAAAACCCCAAACCCTTTACTAAATCAGATTTTGCTTTGAGACTTTTCCTTTTAGTTCTAGGAATTCATCTTCACCCATCACCATCAGCCCATCCACAGGTACAAACTGCACAGGAATTTTCTTTTGCTGACTTTTATGCAAATATCCTTTGAGCTAGAATCTCATTCCTGCTGTTTTTTGTTTTTTTTTTCCAGCCCATTGTTATTCTTTTCTGCAAGTACAAGGCAGCACTGTTAATTGGGAAAGCTAATAGCAACATTTCAGGACCAGCTATGAACCAACACATGGTACTACCTGTGTTGCCTGTATGGTCATTTTGGATATACACGAAAGCCCCAGTCTGTGCCATTACACACACCCTTAAGTGCAGTGAGTAGGAATCAAGTGAACCAAAACAAGGCAATGGACATGACACACACAAAGCCAACTGCTGCAGGAACTGCAACACCAAAACCCTGGGTAGGAATCAAGTCAACCAAAATAACATGCAATTGACATGACATGCACAAACCTGCTACAGAAACTGCAACAGCAAAACATTTTGGGTTCTGGGCCTTTGTATTAATTAAGCATCTTTGTTTTCAGTAAAAAGTGGGAAAAAAATTCTTAAAGAACACCATTAAGTTAAAAACTCTGAGTTAGGAAAAAAAATCTTTAACTGCTAGAGGCATTTTTGAGACAGGTACATGACTTGCTATTAGGAAGTAGCTCTCAGTAGAAACCAAAATGGTTTCACTGTACTGTTGATCCTATAAGTGGCTGTATGAGTTTTAATGATCTGTTTTTAGAGGACATTATGAGTGCAGAGAACAGAATCCAGTATTCCTTAGTATGTGTTTACATAAATAAACCAACAAAAAATCCCTTACAATTTTCTTAAACAGGAAGAAAGATCCTTTCGAAGCTTGGCATTGACATTTGCTTCATTCAGATATTTATACGATTTTTTTTAATGGGATGCTCTTCTTGATATACCAGGATGGAGAAAAGTAAAATCTTTTACCCTTAATGAGATTCACATATAAGTTCCTCTTCACTTCAGGAATGATTCTTACCATCCCACTCTCCCACACTTGCTTCACAGTGAAAACGATGTTAAAATGGAAAATCAGATTCGTTTGTAAATATCAACCAATGAGCTTCTTAGCAAAGACTGAAAAAAAATTATGTATACATTCTGTGGTTTCCATTTCCTTGGTTTTATTGTTTTTATGTAAATTCTCCCAGGACTTTTCAGGTTATACGTCTGGAAGCTGCAGCCATTCAGCAGAGTAAAATTGAGACAATAATGAGAAATGTGCTGGAAAAATTCACATAAAAGCTTTGGAGACACGAAAATGGAAACAACAGATACGTAAAAGCCTAAATGCTTAAAAAAGAATTGCCTACCCAGCATGTGCATATATGTGTTTTAGTGCAGCTCTCTCTGAATACACAGACATATTATTTGTAAAGACACTGTATACAGCAGCAAAGGAAAATTTTGAGATGTTTTCAGGATATTAAGGCAATGAAAGTGAATAATCCAAATGACTCCTGTTATTGGAACCCAGACACATGTAAATAGCTCCATACATACCTGTCTTGCATAGAGTTTTATATATCCTTTAATGCAAACGAAAAATATAACCAAATACTGCATGACAATGTGTTTATGGGATCTCCCTGAAGTCTTGTGCATGACAGCAATTGAAGTGTCATGGAAATATGCAGAATCTACAAGGAAGAAAGAATATTCATATTTTTTCTTCCAATACTCTTACACTTTGTCATTCAATACTAAACCTGTGATGCTGGACTAAGCTTAGTCCGAGTATGCTTCACTTCACACAAGTACTAAAGTATTACATATCAAAATTCCAAACCTTTGGCCATAGCCAGCCTTTATGACTCAATTTTACAGAATGTTATTTTCAGAGCATTCTGATAAGATGACCTCTGAAACAGGCAGCTCTTTAGGACAGTTCTTAACAGGTACCCAAAAAAAGGGGGTTGGGTTCAGCCTGGAAGAATGGTTCAGAAGGATGAATTTGTGCACCTGATCCTATAAGGAAAGTGCTTCAGTAGATAAGAGTGTTCTTGGCTTAAAGGAAAAGAAGGCATGGAGGCAAACCAATCAGTACAAGCAAGCCCACCACCACAAGAGGCAGCAAATTCAATCTCCCTAAAGAGCGTCACAAACAAAGGCAAGTGACCCAAGCACACAGCTCAATACTTTACCATTCATCAGCTGAGCAACATTAATGCATGCTCTCATCCCACAGCAAGTGTAAGTTAAAAATGCATTAACTCAACCTCAGGCAACACCATCTGCAGCTAACAGTAACGCACAACAACTGGAACTGTTTTTTTGGAGTGCATAAATGGTTATTTAACAAAGCTCACGTGGTGCAAGGCAACTGTGAATGTCTGTACTAACTCCACTTGTAATTGATTATTCACACAGAAAAAGGCGACTCCATTTGCCAGCCAATTACACTTCTGTTTATGTCTGTGATACTGAAGAGCTATATCCTAGCTTAGTAGTTTTGCTAGCATAGTTCTGACTCATAGTATCAAAATTAGAAATAGAGCTAAGCAGCAAAATCTGTCTTTTTATACCAAAAAAAAAAAAAAAAAAAAAAAAAAAAAAAAAAAAAAAAATCAGTTTTGGTACAGCCAGACCTGTAGGTGAATTAGAGTGAGGTTTAGGTTCTCTCAGTGACATGTTATATATGGCATTCTTTCAACATGCTGAGTTTCAATCAATTTTCACTCCCGTGCATTGCAAAACTGATGCTTGGCCGTTGAAGCAGTGACTAAAATCCCAGCCTGGCTCACCACAAATGGGCATTGCTAAAATGATACACCACAAGCAGGACCTAGAGGCATCAGGGGAAATCCCCCTGATGACAGAAATGCCTTCTGTACAACCTGAGGCCCATGCTGATCTACAAATTAGTAGGTTCAACACCTTTATTATGCAATTTGATCTGTTCTCATACCAAAACCCCACCACAGCCTTGCTCTGAGATATTGAGAGATTATTGACACAGACACAAAAAAAAAAAAAAAGTATGTCACCAGCAGATACGGAAGGGGTGATAAAGTCTGCCAGGTAGTGGCTTGACTAATAACCTCAGTTTTCCACAGAGTTTGTTACAGAAACAGAAAGAAATTCTATAAGAATGGTTCACAAGTTCAGAGTCTTCACTACATGTAAGATAATAAGTGTACTTAACGCAGAATTTGAGACAGCTAAACAAGTCTCCTTGCAGTTAGCAAGTGAATATTAGTGCCAGAAATACAGAAGATGATCATACATCTCTTTCTCAATGTATTAATTTTTATAATTTACAATAACACCCCCTTATCTAAGGAAAGACCATTTTGGAGTTATATGCCAGTTGGAATGAGTAAACAATGTCCTAAATTTCTGTTCAGGAGAAACAGTATAACCATTTTATAGCCAACATGACTTCTGAGAGGAAGGAAAATATAACAATGAAATCCAGACTTCTGGCTACCTTGACCAATTTTGCTTCAAAACTGATACTTCCTGCCAGGGTGAATTTTACTGGCTCCGTAAGCAGAGTGAAGAAACTCACTAGTTCCATAAAACTTCATATGAATTTTTTACTTGACTTCTCAACTTAGATAAAACAGCACAGTAATTCATATTAAATGCAAGGCTTGTGAAACTGTTTTGCAGTGCCTCACTGAAAAGTGGACTTGTTTTCAGAGAGCTGTGAAAACGACTTCCCAGATCTGTGTACCTAACAGACACTTCTCTTACTTCCTCATCAGCTTTCTTTGCCATGTATGTTATCAATCAACAGCTCATGGAGGAGCATCTTCTATAGCTTAACACAATCACAGATGAGGATGCTCATAGTGCTCTTTCAAAGACCCTTATGGTTTGCCCCACAGTGTTGTAGCTCACAGCATTACAGTTCAGCTTCTATTGCTGGTTCCTCCAGTAAATCCAGCCAAACCTCGCTTGCTGTGCCAGGTGTTGCCAGTGCCCTTCAGAAAGCCAAAGGAGCTGCTGAGCAGGCTGGCAGTGCTGTCCCCATGACTGGAGGCAGGGCCATGTCCTGGCAGGCTGGGTGGGAAGGGTGCCCACCCTCCTCTCCTGGGCATGGCTGCAGCCCAGCCCAGCCGAAGGCACCAGGGGCTCACCAGGCCCTCACCAGATCACTCTGCTGCCTCCAGACCTGCTCCAGCGGCTGGGATTGAGCCAAACTTCCAGAGAATATCCAGCAGCTCCCAAACCTGCTAGCTCCAGGGTGCCACTGCTGCAGCGCTGAGGAGCAGGGACACGGGGAGTGTCCGTGGGACTGCCAGAAGCCAGAGCAGCCTGCTCACCCCTCCGCTCTCTGAGGGAACACAGTGTAGAGAGCGACACTGCTCAGGGAGATGAGCACGGAGGGAAAGAACCTGTAACCCAGCTGAGTGGAAAGCCCTTGAGGCAGCGGACATCAGGCAAGCACCGGAGAACAATCACCCCAACACACAGGCTGTGTCAAGTGATGCCTAACTTGCCTGCCGTGTAAATTTGTTCAGCTGGCAGAGGTCACCTCTTGTCCGTGCGGAGAGGAGCTGTGACAATGTTTCCATCACGTTGTCTGTGGCACGGGTGTAGGAAATCCCAGCAGCGTTGGTGCCCAGGCAGCTAGGGCAGGTGTCTACCTTTATCCCTGCAGGCAGCCAGGGGCTTGGCGCAGGTACCCGGAAAAAGTCAAGTGCCCTGGGGAATACCTAATGAGCTGTTTTTAATTAACTGGTGGGGCAGAAGGGCGAGCCCAGCCC
>JANPWX010018840.1:190023-235758 GCA_024734555.1 Trochalopteron elliotii | reverse complement strand
CAAATACATTGCTACAATTCCCCCTTCTTGCACCAGCCAAACCCTCTTCACTGCATTTTCCGCCAAGCGAGTCACCAACCTGACTATGCATGGAAGAATACAAAGCAATGAAATGTGGGTTTGCAATGAAACAATGACTAACAATAATAACAAAGCTCCCTTTGTGGTATCTTTCTACCGTCCAGTTATTCCCCATCCCTCAAACCATTCATCCAAACCCCAGTCATTAACAGTCAACTTCTTCATGTTGTCTTGTAATTGAGTTTCAGTCACATTTTCGCCAGCACTTCCAGGATAAGTCCAATTGTGGCAATATTTAGTCACGTTCTGATACCATGGAGAATTGGAGTTAAGGATGACTACTATTTTTGGGACATGGGACTAGGACATTGCTCATATCAGTTGATCTTGGGTTTAAAAAGTAATTAAAAAACAAGCAGTAATTTCCAGGTACCGATCCTAACAGGTCCAGTTCTTGAGGCTCTAGTCCATTTTCATTCAGTGATTGTGTTATCATACCTGCTTTGAAGCCCTCACCATTTGGCCTAATTCCCAATCTTTTACACGTCCAATTTTGTACCACCTCTGGTTATGTTACACCAGTGATTCGCTGCACTTGGTCTATTTGCTCCCACATATAGCCTTCCTCTGGCTCCTACCCATTTTGTAAAACCAGTAAAGTTACTTATGGGGATACCAATTAAACATGTACAGAAAGGGTCTCCTGGCATGGCTAAGGATAAACAAAAGGAATCCACCCCAGTAGCATTGGCCCAAGTAAGCCACATATTCTGTCAATGCCATCCCAGCGGGTTAATTTCTTCCATACTACAGATGTTGGCACATAGCACAAGTAACAGAGGGAGACCCCCAAAACCCCCCACATCTAATTTAAAACTATTTATCCTTATCACTGGCAAAAAAACCCTTCCCCTATGAGATTGGGCAAAAAATCCAAAATGACCCTTCTCCTATTCTGTCTTCTTTGTTTTTCCTCTTCCCTCCTCCACTTCGTTTGTTCCGATTGATCAGGTCTAACACCCCAAGTCCCAGGGATAAATATTCTCTTTCCATATTCAATAGCCTTGACCTCATTCTCCCTTTCTCTTTGCTTGAACTTCCGAAGTTCGTTATGATACCACCAAATAACCTGCCCCAAATGCTCCTTTATGGGTTTGACCCATACTCTGAGGGCCAGCCTGGCAGAAAAGTGGCTATAATTAATTTGAGCGAGACTGCTCCTAGAAGGTGTTTTGTAAATCAGAAAGTTTAATAAAGAAAAAATAATAAAATAACAAACATTACAGAAAACAAATAAAAAGCCACACACAGATGCCTGAGAAATCTCTTGCATCTTGCTACAACATCTCGAAAAACATGGAGTTTCTTTGTTCTCTCTCTTTAGTACTTAACAGCTTAGGTGGGCTTTTTGGCCCTTGGCCCAATGAGAGTAACAACAGGCTTTGAGTTACATTCTTGGAGTCCAATCTACAATTCTGGGCTGGCTCCAAGCCAATTACAATGAGAAATCCACAGAATCTTCTAGCTAAACTTCCTAACATGTCTAAAGGTAAACTGAAGCTCTTTCCCTATTTGGAAACACCTGCTGGGTGTGTAGGGATTGCATCACTACATTCCTTAGATTCAAACAAGCTCAGCGCTTCCCTGCAGGTTTCAGGGGAATTAACCGTTGTTCCTGTCACTTGGGATAACAACACCCATGTATAAAATTCTTGGGTGTGCTGATGTCTGTATTCTATACACCTGGGGAAGCTGCCTCCTCTAAACTGATGTCACCTGTCTAATCCACACCCCACACATTCTAACCTCACCCAGGGATAGCAAAAGCGTTCACAGTTCTGAGGGCAATTGATGTTTTCAGGTAGCTCTGGTTGTTGGTTCATTGGCGATATTAGAGATCAGTGTCCTTCTCAAGCCAGGGGCAAACCCATTTCACTGGTATCCATCAGGGTCCTTTGTCTGTAATGATACAAGCAGAACCCCTCCCCCACATTAGTAGATCTGCAGGTCCTTCCCATAACCCTGTCGTAGGATTTTTATAATGAATCTTTGGTCAGTGCTGTATCAATTCAGAATCTTGCTGCAAACCTGAATAATGTGTTAATGCAGGTGGTTCACTGCGATTACCTACTAACTGTAGATGATTCATAACATAAACTGCTTTCAGCACTGTCCTGTGGGCTCAGCCCATCCTCCCCTGTTTTTTCTTTATCAAGCAGTCCTTTCAGTACCTGATGTGTCCTTTCAATAATAGCTTGACCTGTGGAGTTACCTGAAATTCCTGTGCTATGCTTCACTCCCCAATGAGCCAAGAAATTTTGGGTTCGTCAGGCTATATATTCTGGCCCATTGTCCATCTTGATTTCCTGAGGCAAGCCCATTACAGCAAAACAGCCTCACAAGTGTCAAATGACAAAATGAGACCCTTCGCTTGTCATGGGAGTGGCCCAAACCATGGCAGAAAAATTATCTATGGTTAAGCTAAGGCATTTGAAGTGACCAAAAGAGGTATAGCCTTATTGTCTTTTTCCAGGGCCAATACCAAGGGGTCAGAGGGGGCCCTAATTCCACAATGTCTCCGCCACTCAGAGTGGTTCCAGAGGGAGAAAACCATGTCAGTATACGTCACTTCTTCCCATTTCTGCTCCTGTCTCAAGAACAGCATAAGCTTTAACAAGGTCTCATAATGTAAAGTTCCAGCTGGGGGCCACCTGACCCCTTCTTCAAGCCTGTAAAGTGGCCACCACTGTGTACAAAACTTAACAAGGGGCTTTTTCTTCTCTGTACCAGCATAACCCACTAGTTCCTTCCAGTGTGCCAAAATACATCCTAAAGGACTAGTTTTAGGGATCTCTACTCTGATTAGTTCCCATCACTCCTCCTCTCCTTAACAAAACCAGTACTCTAATTCTTATTATCTCCTCCTTTGCTTCTTGTCTTGCTTCCACCCAAACCTAACTTCACAGGTCCTTACAGTCCTTTCCCAGTCTTCTTGCACAGCCCACAGCTCAGGTACTACTAGATGTGACTTTCCACACACCAGCTTTAAAAACTTTGGTTCTAAATCAGCTTGATCAGGGAGCTGTCGACACTGGGCACACTCTCTGTACTGGTTAGCAGAAGAACAATAGTAACGTCTTGCACAAATCTTACACTGCAATAGCATCAATGGATGATGCCAACCTCTAGATGCACCAAAAGCTGCAGGAAAATTCCCACAAATACAAGCTATTCCATTCACTCCTTCTTGACTTTCTATATTCTCTACAGTCTGTTGCTCCCAATCCAGAGCCACTATATTTCCAGCAGATGTTCCATACAGACCTTCTAAATATATTCTCTCATTTCCCCTGTCTATCCATCAGTTTACTGACTTCACAAACTACCACGAGTCGAGCCCAAACCACTGAGGCAAAGGAGTTACCTCTGTCTGTCTGGCCAGATTGGATTCTCAGACAGAAGCTACCCTTATTATAATTCTAGCAATCTGCAAACACAACTTCTGTGACTAAAATCACAGCTAAGCCCTTATTAAAGGCTTCTACTCTTTCTTGCCGAACTGATCCTCTCCTTTGTCTGTCCCCAATCTACTTCAAAAACGTTCACGTCTCAGGTCTCAGAGACTAATCAACTTTCAACAAACCATTTTTCTCTCTCAGTGTGTGCTGCACTTATAACTTTTGACACAAGATGGCAATGTTGCCTCAAAAATGTACCACAGCTCCAAAACACAACTCCAAGTTGGTTACACACGAACAAAACATCTCTTCCACGCAAACTAGCAGCATCACAATCTTATTATTCCCGCGGGAAATAATTACACACTATACTAAAGCACTCAACCTCTATATCTCAAATTCCACAGGCAAAAACACCTGAACAGCAAGCCTGAACAACTCTCGCAGTCCGGACCCTTTAAATGTGAACACTGGGTGTTACAGTAAATACTATACCCTGTAACCGAAGTACACACACACCACAGTCACAGCGGGGAGGGGGCTTTGTGAAAAACAAGATTCACTTTCTATGTAAATTTTAAGAAAAAGATTTAATAGAAAATAAGACAATTAGGAGATAGGAAAAAAAGCAAAGTACGGCCGGCCGGGTGACTTGGCATTCAGCCAAGTCCACACCCTGCTATATCAGAGACATTCTTTAAACACCCTTTCTATTGCATCAGTCTGTTGAATATTCATATTTTTCCATAAACTATTTTCCATATTCCAGGAACTGTTTTGCATGGTCCCTCCTTGGGTCCGCCTTTTTAGAGCATGTGTGTTTCTTGACTGTGTCTTCATTATCACCTCCAGGTTGGGCCTTGGTCCATACTTTCCTCAGATGGTAGATGCTGATAGTTGGTATATCAATAGCAGGGTCTTCTTTACATGTTCACTGGATGTTATCCCAAGCAAACAGACAGTTTAAGCATACTATATCAACTACTACCACTATGCCTAGTTTTCTTTACTAATAGCAGAAATAAAACCTTATATCCTTACTACAACGTTATTAATCATATAGCACACACCCTGCCAAAAGCCAACTTTATAATATGTATTTATAACAGCTTTTTTTATTAAGCATTTACACAACATCCATTGCTATCAAGCACTTTATTCGTTCGTCCCACTCGCTTCCGTCTCGCTTTGTGCTAATAGCACGTCTCAACAAACTCTCTCACAGCCGTTATCACAGTCAGAACACATAGAACACATTCACAACAGCACAACAACCATAGACCAGGATTTGCCCTTATGACTGTTAGCCCCAAATTGCTAGCAAACTGAGCCCTCTAAGGCGCAACAAATGGCAAAATCCCCTTCTGCCGGCCACCAAAGCCCGAGCCCCCTCAGACCAGTACAACAGCTCCACAACTCTCTCTGCCAGCAGCCAAATACCACTAAAGCTTGCAAGCACACTACAGAGGCACAAGTGGCCTTTCCTGACCACTCATATGCCTTACAGGTCACTGTTTAAAACTGTTTCAATTTTAAACATACTGTTTTGTCCAGAGTTTTAGCAGTCAGGAGTCCTTCTGCTGGATGAACAGTCTGGGCGGGGGAGCCCACTGTTCCAGGAATATCCCAGGGGTGCCCCGAGGGGGATCCACCACCTGAGCTGGTCTCACAGCCGAGCAGAGCCTTCTCTTGACTGGCTCACCAATTGAGTTGTTAAAACTGTTATAGAGGATTCGTAGCCAATTTAATATAAAGTAATTTTATTTCGCCATTTGAAAGCAATCTGGGACAGCCACAATAAAAGAAAACAACTCCAATCTCGGGTATTGAGGTTGGGTGAACACAGGGATGGTCACAAATGAACCAATCCCTCCCCGTTCACAAGCTCCTAGGTTCAGGGAGCAGTTTTTATACAGTTTTTCTTCCTTGAGGCAATTTTATTGTCAGCTTTTGTCTACTGTGCATATTCATATACTTTCTTTCTCTTGCTGCTTGGTTTCTGAATGCCTTTCCTCCACAGTCGAGGACTTGAATTGGATTCTAAGAACTGGGCATTGGGATGCTAATACGTGACACCTTTGGGTCCCTCTCTTCTAGATCTATATCAGATGTTGTGTTGATCATCTGAGAAGTAGCAGACCCACCCTTGATGGATGAGGCATCTCCTGTCCAGCCAGTCCTTTTCTGTTGTAAATTTGGACTTTGCCCTGCAATTGTCTGGGATTCTTACAGTTGCAAATTAGTTTCAGCAGCCAGAAATGTCTTTACAATTTTTGGAAACCCGAACTTGTAACACAGTTTTATTTTATAACATATAACACACTTGAAACACAAATTTATTTCAAAACATATATCACAAAACCGAAGATCACGGACAAAGACTCTCGAACTAGTTAAAGTTAGAAAGTGGTATGTTTATTAATACACTGGTGGGCTGCACAGGGGTAGTCCCCTAAAGACGTGGCAGCCCCGTACAAGGTTCCTTGCCCTCTATTTATTTCTCAAAGTCTTACATACAATAAATATGCATAACATACAGCATACAGCATAAACAGAACAGACAATTGGGGATACAAGCATCAGAAAGTCACCCCAAGACACCCCAGCACCTCCCATCCCCGCTCTATATTAAAATGAGACTATTAGTCCTTCACACATACGCAATTCTTCTCTTGAGTTGGGTCCGTGGTCTCGAATTCGGTCAGTGGCCTTGAAAGATGAAGTAAGGAATGTCTTCATCAGGTCTCCGTGACCTTCTGGCACAATCCAAGGTCCCCTGCTTCGTGACTGATTGATATAAAGTCCAGGTGCTGGGCCTTGTTCTACTGGTTTCTCTCAGGTTTGGTTTCTCACCCGAGATTCAGGTTGTTAAAAGTCCTTGGCCCTCTAAAAGCCCTGAGCCGCCTCGCTTGAAAAAAGTGGAGTCTTCAAGGCCTTGTTTTCAGGTTTCTCATGTTGTTTATTATTTGATATCTCAGAATTCTCTCCGTACCCAGCCAAGGTCCGGACAGATAACTACGTGACCATTATTTACAATTTTGTGCCAATGTCTAGTACCTATACGAGAAAGGTCATTTCTACCTTAACCCAATCCCTTTACACTATTTTGTGTCATCACTACCTCAGAAGATGGAGGATGAGGAAGAAGGAGAAGAACCTAGGGCAACACCCTAAATCCTCCATCTTGTCCCCCATTTACCTCTATGCTAAGAATCCTAAAACTACAAAATTTTTCACCCCATGCTGTGCTAAGCTACTATTTTCACACCTTTGAGGTTTGTAATTCCTCTCTCAGTGTTGGAAGCCTCTCCCATGGACTAAAATCAAACTCGGTGCCTTTCTGGGCTGTGTGCCAAGGTCTCCAACTCCCCTAGACCAGCTTCACACCCCCCTGTCCAGGGTTCAAACTCCCTTCCTCTGGTCCCAGGTCATCCAAAGGGATGCCCTGGACTCCGACAGTTTCAATCTGTTCTTATAACAGCTCACTTACTCCACTTCCTTCTACAAACAGAACTAAAACAAGCTAATAATATCAAACAATACAACAACTGGCTCTAGCTTAAGCATCTAATAATCATTAATCTATCGTTTATCTAACTTCCATCCTGATCAATATGAATTGCTTCTAACCCTTAGCTAAAATCTTAACTCTTTAAAATGATGATTCACCAGGGCATTATCCATGCCTTATTCTGCACCATGTATGGCATGCCCAGATCCTACACCTTCCAACTATATACAGATGCATATATATATAAACATATGCAGGCATATAGGTATCATCTCCATAGGCAATGGCCATCCCTCCAGGATGTCTGTTGAGTACATTTAGTCCATGGCTGTGGGTTCTATCCCTCCTAGATGCCTTCCAGGGCAGGAAGGCTGGTGTGCTGGTTACTGGTTGCTGCATCAGGAGCTCACTACAGGTTTATCTGGAGCAGTCCATCCTCACTGGCCACAGGAGGTATGGCACACAGTGGCAGTGTCATTCAGCAAACAATATCATGCAATTCAACATTACAGGCTGTTCTAACCCAAAAAAAAAATCCCCTTGAGGTACACATCATGTTTTCCCCTCCAGTTGGCGATGAGATCAAATGCAAACAAAAATCTAAATATAAAAATAAATATATCGGCGATGTCAAGAAAACACACTGATGCAGTGTAATAGTGTTGAGCTCAGCAGGTGTTGTTTTTCTCCTCTTCTTCTCTGTCACTTTCCCATGTGAGCTCCCTTTTATTTTTACTTTGTTACAGATAAACAATTGCCTTCTGATTGGTCCTCAGGACCTCTGCTAATTTTGTAACACACAAAACATGTCTCAAGCATTCCATACATGTGATTGTTTTCAATCACGTCACACGCTCATACAGTGGATTTCTCCACTAAGACTTTTTTTTTCACAACATCCTCAGCAAACACACAAATTAGTAGGGCCTTTAGGGCTAACATTCTCTTGTTCTAATTTTGGTTAGGATGCCAGGTGTTTGGCACTATTTCCACATCTCCCTTTTTGCATTACCCACTGAATTGGATCTTACTGAGATAGAGTTCATTCTTCCTTAGCAGCCCTCACAGTGCTGTGCTTTGCATTGGGAGCTGGAAGGGTGTTGTTAACAGACCAGTGTTTTGGCTACTGCTGAGCAGCGCTGTCCCTCTGACATTCCTTCTCCCAGTCAAGGGGCTGGGAGTGGGCAAGTGTCCTGGGTTGTAGTATAAGATATGCACAAAGTATTCTATCACGATCTTCATGAACTGTTGAAACCAATTGCTGAAGCAGTGTTCTTCTAGGTTCCTCCTCCCTCTTCTGTTAATGTGTCTTTGTTAATATGTCTTCTGTTAATGGGTCTTCTGTTAATGGCCTGCTGCATGACTCATAGGTAACTCCCTCCGGGAGTTATCTCTCTTTAATGGGCCATCAAGGACCCCCTGTATGACTCATCATCCCATTGTGAGATGCTCCGCCCAGGGGGAGCCAAGCATTCTCACCTGGATATAATCTGGGATTTGGGACAGTACAGGGGCCCTTACCCACTGGATTCCCAGAGGATCAGAGCTACCAGACCTTTCTACGGGATCACTGCTTTCATCATCCCGCTCAGGTTGTATTCTGACTCTGTCAGTGGTCTTTTGTATTATTGCATTTATTTTATTTTACCTTTTTTTTTTTCTTATTATTAAATTGTATTTCTGACTTGGAGCCTCTCACTCGTTTTGCTTTCAAACCACTACAGCAAGATCCTGGAAGGGATACAACCAGGCCAGCTTACTCAAATTAACCAAAGGGATATTCCATACCATATGATGTCAGCTCAGATATAAAAGCTAAGGGAGAGAGGAGGAATGGGGACATTCATTATTCTACAGTGTTTGCCTTCCAGAGCAACTGCTACACATGCTGAAGTCCTGCTTCCTGGGAAGTATTGGAACATTTCTTGCTGATGGGAAATAGAAATTAACTTTTCCCTCTGCTTATGCACACACAAACTTTCACTTGTTTTTTTCCATTGCTTTAGGAAATTGCCTTATCTCAACCTACCAGCTGTTCTCCATCTTATTCTCTCCCCTGTCCCACTGGGAAGGGGAGTAATAGAGCACCTTAGTCAACACCTGGCACCTAGCTAAGGTCAAACCACTACACCCACCAAGTGCACCCAGGCCCTTCAGCAAAACCATCCCATGGATGGGTTTGCCTTTGCTTGAGGCAGGACTAATCAACTTTCTTCCCTAACACACTTCTCATATGCACCATGGGGACTTTATCCCATTCTACAGTACATGGAGGTTTTGATTGGGCAGGGCCAACTTGATTGGTAGAGCCTCTGGTGCTAACTAACCAGGTGTCCCTCATTAAATGTACATCCTGATGTTTGAAGGTCCTACTACCCATTGTTTTCATTGTGGTTTTTAACAGTACATTGTACCATTCAATAATTATATGATACACCCACTCACATGACATACCATGCCCTCTGGTCCAGGTGTCTATGAGGCTATTTTTGAAATGAGTCCCATTGTCTGACTCAATTCTTTCAGGGGTGCCATGTCACCACGGAACTTGTTTCTCAAGGCCCAAGATGGTGTTCTGGGCAGTGGCATGAGGCACAGGGTACATCTCCAGCTATCTAGTGGTTGTTTCCACCATTGTCAGCATGTAGGCCTTGCCTTGGCAGGTTTGCAGCAGTGTGATATAATCAATCTGCCAGTCCTGGCCAAAATTATTTCAACCATTGTCCACCATACTGCAGGGGCTTCTTCTGGAACTGTTCAGCTTTTCTCTGGTCTGGAACACCAGGAAAATTGCCCAGGGCCCCCCAAGAGGCACTGTGGCCTGGATACTGAGCCCAAGCCCCAGAGAAACTGACTGAGCCACACCCACAGGATTCTGAACCACAGAAGGACTCTCTGAATTTGCCATCTCTTCAGAGCAGCCAGAAGTTTTATTGTTTAATATTATTAATTTTTTCATGCTTGTGAATAATTTGCTTTTTAAATAAAGTTTTTTCCATTTTCTCCCAGGTGATTTTTCCCCAACAGGTTGGGGGAGGGGCTGGCCAGAATCTGCCTTTTCAGAGGAGACACCTTTTAGACGTTTCTTCCCATATTTGTTCATGGTTCAAGAAAGTAGAAAAAACCTGTACTAATTGCATTTTGGTTTTACTTACTCTGTATTGGGATAAAGCAGTCAGTAGACATGCTGTTTGAATTTATAATGTATCTCTGGCTTGAGGCACTGATGTCTCTCTGGTCCCTAGGCTTGTTTGAGGTAATATCATCTTTCTGGTCCCTAGGCTTGTTTTCTTACTCACAGATAGCTCCAATTTTGTCCCTAACACATAGTTTTTACAGAAGAGGGACGCGAATCCATGTTGCTATTGTGCTGGGCTCAGTGATAATGGTTTATAGAGAGTTAACAAAGGTACTGGGGTTTGTTCAAAATGTGTATGGTCTGTTGTTTATCTGTCCTAATCTCCATCCTAGCTTCTGTAGCCTGTTTTGAGGGTTTATTAATAATTGCACCCAGTTTGTTAGAGGAGGAGCAGGGGATGAGGCTTCCCAGCCTTTCATCTCCTCTTTTGAATCTGTTATGTAACCTTTTGAGAATGTTCAGTTTCCCCTGAATGTTAGAGACCACCTTCCTGGTATTTTATCTGTTAGGCTTCCTCAATATGGTTTGCAGCTTGTCTAGAATGAGGGCTGAGATGTCTCAGGGAGCTGAGCAGACACCTGACCCAGGTGTGGACTCAGCCATGGAAGATCCTGAGTGGTGTGGAGAATGGGAGGACATGGGCCAAACCCTGAAGGAATTTTCTGACCCAATAACCTGGGATTTCCCCCTGAACAAATTCAGAACTCAGCTGAGGTGGGGAAATATCTGAAAGAGAAGTGCAATGATGACTCTAAGGAGAAAAAGCTCATTGCAATAAGCTGGGCCCTGGCATATGTTTATCACACAGTTAGATACTGTAGAGCAGCAGATAAAGTCAGAGGGGCAGGAAGATAAATCAGCTGACACCCCAGTCACTCAGGCTGCAGCAGATACCCCAGTCACTCAGGTTGCAGCTAAACCAGACAATGAGCCTAAGGCAGCAGCCAACCCAGACAGTGAGCATAAGCCAATGGCAGTCGCTCCTGCCACGAAAAAGAAACAAAACCAAAACCAATAGCCCAGTGGATGATGATGATGTGGGGGAAGGGCCCTCAAAGCCAGTAACTGGCTCAGAATCAGAAGTTATTACTGACTCCTTGTCCCTGAAGGACCTTAATGGCCTAAGAAAGGATTATACTCAATGATCTGATGAATCTATAATTAGTTGGTTAACCCATCTTTGGGACACTGCAGGTGAGGCTATAATTCTGGACAGTACTGAAGCAAAGCATTTGGGATCCCTGTCACATGATCCAGTTATAGACCAAGGAATGGTAAGGAGGCCTGACCCTCTCAGTCTCTGGGTACGGATCTTGAGAAGCGTGGGGCAAAGATATCTGTGTACAGATGTTCTCTATATGCAGCAAACCCAGTAGAAGACCATAGAACAAGGGATTCAATGCTTGAGAGAAATGGCAGTGGCAGAGATTGTCTTCACAGATTACCCAGGAATGTCTAGGAATCCAGACACGGTAAGATGTATGTCGCTGTGGACCGTGTTAGAGAGAGAAATGAGATGAGACGCTTCAAAGTTTCAGTGGCAAAAGCCATAATTTAATGTTACAGCCTATTTTTTATACAGTTTTCAAAGTCGTCGTGTTTAATTCTAATTGGTTAGTAACTTTCTTGCCACTCAATTCATTGGCTAAAAGGTGCTTGTGTGTGTACGTGCTAAGGCTCTCTCTTTGCACAGGTGTTTACATTTATTCTTTGTGGATTCTCAAGGGATAGACTTTATTTTTCACAGATGCAAACTGCCTTCTTACAAGAAGAGATTGCTATACAAACTGATTCTCATTCTTATGATTCTTTCTCATGGGAATTTAACAGGCTAACTTAGTCAGAATAGCAAGGCTTGAACCGTGTTTTACAAGGCCTTTCATTTATAAGGTTTTACCAATATGTAGCAATTCCCCCTTCTTTTTGTTTTAAGCAAAGATTTTATGTGTTTTGATTTTAAAACAGTTTTCTCCTGTGAGATTATCATCTTATTAAGGTTAGTACTGGTCATCTATTAGAGATGGGATAAGATACATGGAATACAGGTTACAATCAACAAAACATCAAATACAATCATGTCATTGATACTGTCCAATGTGTCTTATTAAAATATGGATATTGATCTAATATCGATACCCAACTGTGACGGACAAAAGACTCTCTAACAGTTTAGAGTTAGAAAGTGTATGTTTAATGCGATGCTGGGCAGTTGCATGGGATCGCTCCCTAATACGCACTGCAAAGTTACAGGTGGTTAAAGAGTCTATTTATTTTCACAAGTGTTGAATACACAAAATACTAATACATATTCATAGCATTAACACCTCCCATTCTCTGTTTCATATTATAATTAGCTAAAAAGCTATTAAGCATGCTTAGTTTGTTCTTTTGAATTGGGTCAGTAGTCTTTTTATGGGGAGGGGTCATAAAAAGAGGAAGCAAGGAGAATCTTCCTTGTTCTAAACTTTCAACCTTTTCAATGGATATCAAGACAAATGATAGCTGGTAGAACTCTAGTTTCCTGTTTTCGTGACTGTTCAATGGGTTTCTGGATGCTAGAAGATTTACTGTTGTCTGTGTTCTTAGATTTATTTATCAGTTTCTTCTGTTTCTCATTATAAACACAGCTAAACAAACACAAAAGTGACAAGGAATCAGTTATTTAGATCCAGGATTGCAATACTAGATCCCATTCCTTTCAACTAACCATTAACTTCTAATTATTTCCAGCACAGCTTATCTATCTATCTATCTATCTATCTATCTATCTATCTATCTATCTATNACAGCTTATCTATCTATCTATCTATCTATCTATCTATCTATCTATCTATCTATCTATCTACTTTTACTACTTCCGGCAAAGCTTATCTCTAGCTAAAACCTTAACTTTTCTAAAAATCCTTAATTCCTTTGAAATTCATGTCTCATTCCCCACTTCTTCTTTGAAATTAGTAAATTCCTTTACTCAGTATATAGATTCTTCTTCATCTATCCAAGCCGCACAGCTAGTATCTCTTAAGACCAAGCCATACATCTTCAATAGTGATGTTAAGGCTGCCACTCATCGTAGCATCCTCCAATTCCAAATAAGTATTGCAATAGACAGGACCAAACGTATGCCAACTAAAATGAGCAACACGATAGGGTGGATCTAGGCATTATGTATACCAGTTGTTGTTGGTGACCATCCAAAAAGCACATTCCACCAATGATAAGACAAGTGTTCTTCAAATCGTTTGAAAACCCTTTTGATGGTTTCTGTGTCATGGTGTATCATGATCAAAGTCTTTTTCCCTGCATCTTTAATTTCTTTCAAAATCTCTTTCAATTCATGATGTTTCAACAGCTGGGTGACTAAAGTTAAATTCATTCCTATAGGCACAGGCAATATTTCCTGCACAGTAACCAGGTTTGCCTTTATATGCTGATGTGTTATTACAGGTGCCTGATAGAAGTCGCATCCTTGAATTTTAACAAAATTGCAAACGCATAAATTAAACTGAGTTTCATTCATGATTAAGCCATCTATCATTATGGTGGGACATGCTGTCCTGAGACAGACACTACCTTATCCTGTATACACCAACAAAATTGTCTGGATGATTGGATGCATTTCAAAGTGACAAATGCTTTGGTCCATGTCCAAAGAGGTCTTTTTGTTATCTGCTAAAGTCCCTTCACATATGTATCCTAGCTGTTTCCTCATGGAACAGGGCTCTAGGTTAATGGTTTGCCATTTCCCCTCAATTTCTTGTGCCCACATTCTGTGTTCAGAAGGATACAGTACCATGCCCTCATGGTTTAGTCCTACGGCGACTACTGGATGTTATCAAGCTCACTGATGCATTGTGTATGGCTAAAAACAAAGGCTGTCGCCACACTTGTCACAGGGTTATAGGTGAAAATGACTAAAACCCACCAGGACTGAAGCTCTCTCTCCATATCAGAGGCATTATCCCAAACAATCTTGTGAATTTCAGCCGGAAATGTTCCTTCTCCACCTTCCCTGATGACTGAGTCAGCCACTGACTGCATCCACAGTTGTGCTTGAGTACACCCAAGAGCCAGAGAAATGTTTTCACTAGCTGTGCCTAGTGCATTAATTATCACTTCATGGTCTCGCTCTTCTGTGTCTTCCCACTTTGGTAATATTTTGGTCAATTTCCAATGATTGTTACCTAGCGCCAACAAAGAGGATTGCAAAAGGCTGTTGTAATTTAAGCAAATCGCTCCCCACTGTTGTTAATTTATTCATTAACACTTCCGAATCCATTGTATTCAAAACTCCTAATCCTGCTCCTAATAACCCACTGAAATCCCTCTTTCTCCTAAAATTAGAGTGCATGTGTTTTTGCAGCCAAGTGGTCCAATCCATAAAGGAACTTTTGAGAAATGGGGCACACTGGCCAGATGGCAGAAGCATTTACCTGCATTCCCATTTCTACTTGTTTCAGAGACCATTCCGGGTTAATCAACAGCATCTGAATTCCTGTTTTCTTAATGGCATATGTCCCAATTTTAGTAATTATGGGAGTTATAAACTGTTCCTCCTCCTCTAAAATACTTGAAATTCGGGTTGTCGCATTTTTCCTCAACACTGGTGGGGTTGTCTTAGCCTTCTTCTTGTGGGATTTAGTGCATACCTGGGTGATGTTAAAGTCAAGATCATATCCTTTTGGTGCACACCTGTGGGAAGACAGAGATAGTGCTAAAGGCAATCCTGCCTCCGATATATTGCAGCTGTGTTAATTACCAAAGAGTGGGAACAGCCTTGCCCTCACAGCTGGGTGTGATAAAAGAGTGAGTTAGTTGGTAGAGAGTCAGTTGGAGTCTGCTGGCCGTGCTGTGAGGAGGAAGGGACGGGAGGTTGTGTGAGGGACAGATAAGGTAAGCCACTGTACAAGGGACAGACAGGGTTAGGTGGCCGTGCTAGGGACAGGAAGCAGTGAGCTGGAACTGCAGCAGCAAGAAGAGAAGAAGGAGAGAAAGAGCCAGAGCTGTGTGGAGCTGCCCATAGGATTGCTACATAGAAAAGGTATGAAGGACTTCTAGATAACATGGTGCTGATACTTGAAGCCCCCTGAGGTTTTTAAAGCACTTTGAGTGCAGTGGCCGTCTCAACTCCGACACACACCCTTCAATTTTGAGTCTAAACTCAGGACACGTGGATAAGCATTGGTCACAGCATCCAGGACTGATTTGGAGGAGTTCCATGGGTGGATGGTAGGCCTTACGGAATCCATCCTGTACGAATGCCTATTCACATCCCCAAATATTTGCTCCTTCCCACATACTTGCATTCATAACTGAGCATTTTACCTAAAGCTCTACGAGACTGAAAGTCATAAGCTTTCCCTTGGCATCGATATATCCCAGTTACATTATACTTGCATGGTACTGCTTTGACTCCTGTTATGGTTGTGGCAATGAATACAAAAATCACAACTTTCCACATTATGTCCATGCTAACTATGAGTCCGTTGCTCGCTATTTCAAGTAAGTTTCAACTTCAGTTCATCACCTGGTATGATCTTCCAGATTCCTTCTGGGGCTTTCTTCACTCGGGAGTGATGAATCCAAGCCTTTTGTTCTTTGATCTTGATTGCAGTGAAGGTAGTGAGGAGCACCTGGAATGGTCCCTCCCACTGTGGTTCCAGAGTCTTCTCTGCAAAAGACTTAACATATACATAATCCCCAGGTTATACATCATGTACAGGCCCATCTAATTCTCTGTTTTGGGCCCCAGCCACATACTTTTCAATCTCTCTAAGTTGTTTATTCAGGGCCACCAAGTATCTGTGTAGGGTTTCTTCCCCTACTTGAATGGGCATTGTTCCTTCTTGGACTGCATATGGTCTCCCATATAATATTTCAAAAGGGCTTAATTTCTCTTTTGTCCTTGGTTTTGTCCAAATTCTTACTAATGCTAATGGAAGAGCCTGCGGCCAAGGCAAATTTGCTTCTTGTCCCAATCTTACAATTTGTTGCTTGATCAAATGGTTCATCTTTTCCACCTGGCCACTGGATTGAGGGTGACATGGGGTATGCAATTCCCAATCTATTCCCAGGTGGTGACTAATTTGCTGCACAATTTTTGAGATAAAGTGTGGCCCTCTATCTGAGGATATAGTGGCTGGGACTCCAAAACGTGGTATTATTTCTTGCAACAGTGCTTTGGTTACCTCCCGTGCCTTAACTGTCCTGGTAGAAAAGGCTTCTGGCCATCCTGAAAAGGTATCTGTTAACACTAATAGGTAATGATACCACCCTTTCCTGCGTAATTCTGTAAAATCAACTTGCTACTGTTGCCCAGTTCCACAACCTTTCCCAATTTGTCCTACTTTAGGCTTTGGGGTGTTTTTAGGATTAGTTTGGAAGCAGAGACCACACTGATGAGTTACCTGTATCACTGTACCCTGCAGTTTTCTCGCCATGATTCTATTTTTCAGATGGTTGTACAGGGCATCCATTCCCCAATGTGTTTTCTCATGTTCTTTCTTTACTAATGACCACAACAAATAGAAGGGTACCACAAGTTTCCCTTCTTCTGTTACAGCCCACCCCTCCTGGTTGTAACTGGCATTTTCTACCTTAATAAGTTTCCTGTCCTTTTTATTATAAACTGGCTTACCTTCAATGGAAATTTTCCCATCTGGGATCAATGTTGCTTCAACTGTCTCATCGGGTATCTCACCTTTGGCTGTGTCTTTTGCCTTTCTGTCCGCCACCATGTTTCCTTCTTCCAATTCGGAGCTCACTTTTTGATGTGCCTTTATGTGCATGATAGCTACCTTCTCAGGTAACTGAACTGCATCTAATAGCTTCAATATTTCTTGTGCGTGTTTGATATTTTTCCCCTGTGAGTTCAACAGCACTCCCTCTTTCCAAATGGTTCCATGTGCATGAACCACCCCAAATGCATACTTTGAGTCTGTATAGATGTTAATTTCTTTTCCTTTTGCCAGCTCTAAGGCCCAGATTAAGGCGATTATTTCAGTCTTCTGTGCAGAGGTGTTTGTTGGTAATGGTCCAGACTAGATTACCTCTTTGCTTGTGGTAACTGAATACCCAGCATGTCTCTTTCCACTGATGACATAGCTGCTCCCATCAGTAAACCAGGTCTCAGCGTCCTCAAGAGGGGTGTCCTTCAGATGCGGGCAACTGGAGTAGGTTGCTTCAATGGTCTCCAGGCAATCATGGATCACTGGTTCTCCCATACTCCCACTGAGGAAGGAAGCTGGGTTCACAATGTTAGTTACCATGATCTCAACATCATCTTGTACTACCAGTATGGCCTGGTACTTCAGGAATCTCTGTGGGGAAAGCCTATGCCCCCCTTTTGCCTCCAGGACTGCAGACACTGTGTGGGATACTAGCACAGTCATCTTCTGGCCTAGGGTGAATTTGTGTACCTCCTGGATATTCACTGCCACTGCTGCAACAGCTCTGAGGCATCCTGGCCATCCCTTAGCTGCCATGTCCAGCTGTTTGGAAAGGTAGGCAACTGCCCTCTGGTATGGTCCCAAATTCTGTGCTAGTATTCCCAAGGCAATCCCTTGTTTTTCGTGTGAAAACAAAAAGAATGGTTTACTCACATCTGGAAGTCCCAGGGCTGGAGCTGACATGAGGGCCTTCTTCCATTGGTCAAAGACTCACATTGCTTCTTTTGTCCATTGAAGGTCCCTGCTCCCTTCCATGATCAAGGCATACAGAGGTTTAACGAGTAACCCATAGTTATAAATCCACAGTCTGCACCACCCCATCATGCCTAGAAAGGTTTTCAGTTCCTTTACTGTCTGGGGTTTCGGGGTTTGGCATATTGCTTCCTTGAGGTCTTGCCCTAAGGTTCTTTGTCCAGCACTTACTTTGTAGCCCAAGTAAATAACTGCTTCACCATCTGGGCTTTCCTTTGGGATACCTGATACCCTTGCAGGCCCAAAAAGTTTAGGAGGCTTACCGTCCAGTCCACACATGCCTCTTGGGTCCAGGTGGCTATTAAGAGGTCATCCACATATTGTAACAGCTGTCCTTCTCCCGGTGGGGGTTCCCAAGAATCCAGATCTTTTGCAAGCTGCTCTCCAAATATGGTGGGGGAGTTTTTGTACCCCTGGGGTAATACACACCATGTGAGCTGAGTTTTGCTCCCAATTTTAGGGCTTTCCCATTCAAATGCAAAAATTTTCTGTCTGTCTTTGTGGAGAGGGAGGCAAAAGAAAGCATCCTTTAAATCTAAAATGATAAACCAGGTTAGTTCAGGTGTTAAACAAGTTAACAAGGTGTAAGGGTTGGCAACCACTGGGTACAAATCTTCAGTTACTTTATAAACAGCCCTTAAATACTGTACTAACCTGTATGACCCATCCGGCTTCTTTACTGGCAGAATGGGAGTATTAAAATCAGATTGACACTTTTTCAGTAGTCCTATATGCAAAAAGCTTTCAATGATTGGACTAATTCCTTCTCTATCTTCCTTTTTCAAGGGATATTGTTTAACCCTTACTGGTTGTTCTCCCTCCTTGAGCCTGATTTGCACGGGTAATGCATTCTTTGCCCTTCCTGGTATATTAGAAGCCCATACCACAGGAAATATGTGATCTATTATTTTCCTGGTATTGTCTTCTTCGTTTGCAGTTGCAATTTCTTTGGTTATTAGCATTAAGCTCAATAATTCCACATATTGTTGATCTTTTACCTCCAAACTAATTTCTCCATTCTTGAATATTATTTTTGCTTCCAACTGCTCCAGCTAATTCCTGCCCAAAAGTGCAGATGGAGCATTAGGCATGTATAAAAATCAATGGATTCCCCACTGTTTCCCCAATTTATACTTCAGTGGTTTACAAAAATAAGCTCTTTCAGATTGGCCAGTTGCCTCCCTTACCATAACATAATAATGTTACAGGTATTAGGGCCTTATTCAGCACTGAAAATGTTGCCCCTGTGTCTATTAAAAAATCCACTTCTTTCTCTTTGTTCCCCAGTTTGATTATAACCCGAGGGTCCCCTAGGGCAGGGCCCTCCAGTCCTCCTCAGTCCCCCTTTATGTGAGCAACAGCAACCACCCCTTCTCCTTTTCTATCACCTTTTCTCTGTTCATCACCCCTTCTTCATTCTGGGCAATGATTCTTCCAGTGTCCAAATTGCTTGCAAAATGCACATTGGTCTTTTCCCAGTCAGGGTGGTCCTTGTTTTGGTGGACCTTGTCCACGTTTTCCCTTTTTCCCCTCTCTTACTACTGCTACCAATTTCTTCATCCCCTGTTTATATCCTTCTTCCTGATTGCTAAAAACTCTCCACGCCTCATCCAATAATGTCTCTATGTTCCAGCTGTTTGGGCCTCGGATCTTCTGGAGTTTCCACCTGATGTCTCCTGTGGATTGACTTAAAAACAAATTTACCAATTGCTGTGTCCCTTCTTCAGATCCAGGATCCAGGGTAGTATGTTGACACATTGCATCTCGCAAATGACCTAGAAATTCAGAAGGTGTTTGAAAGGGACCCTATTTAATAGCATATAGGACTGATCAGTTTATGGTCTTAGGGATTGCTCTCTCCAGCCCTTTCACTATTAATTCTTGGTATCTCCTCAGCCATCCTGATCCCTCTGTGTTATTAGGATCCCAACCTGGATCATGAAGGGGAAATACATCCTTGACATCCTCCTGTGTTGTTCTACAATCATCCTCGGCCAAATCCTCAGCTACTTTCAAAACCAATTGCTTCTCTGCCTCTGTTAGAACATCAAGCAGTAGCTGAAGGTCCACCCAATCGGATGTATGCTGCTTAATCTTAAACCTCATTTTCTTAGCAACACCTAGTGGGTCACTCCAATAATTCTTAGCAATCTTTTCCCAGGCCTCCAAATCCATCGTAGAAAAGGGAACTTTAATTAGCATTGTCCTCCCCTCAGGGGTTATTGCTTCCCTTAGAGGTGCCTGTGTGACTTCTTTAGTTTTTTTCTGGGTCCTTGATGCTATAGGACCCTGTAGAGAGGGTTCAGATTCATCCCACTCGCTGTCACTGCTAGGTAATGGTGGGTACAGTTTGGATGGCTCTCTTGGTTTGGGAGTTGGTGGGAAAATCTCTACCTCAATTGTTGTCCTCCCGAAGGAAGATGAAGCAGAGGATGAAGTGGGGGAGGTTGGAATTGATGGCAATTCTAAATCTGCTTCCCCTGCCACCCCTCCTCTCTCCTGGCTTTTAGGGAGTAGTCTAAGCAAATCTGCTGTTTCTTGTTCCAAAGCCTTTGTTTGGTATACCTTGTCAGGATGCATGTATCTCTGATTTATTGATCATGCACTGCAACACTGTTTGGGCTTTCCCTTGTTAGCTTTATTATCCTTTTCAAGAGCTAACACTAAGGGGTCAGAGGGTGGCCTGATTCCACAATCCCTTTGCCACTCAGGGTGATTCTGAAGAGTGAAAAACATATCAGCATAGGCGACCTCCTGCCACTTTTGTTCACGCCTGAGAAAAAGCATTAGCTGTAAAAGTGTTTCATAGTCAAGTGTACCCACCGATAGCCATTTCAGCCCCTCTTCAAGCCTATAAGGTGGCCACCATTGTGTGCAGAACTTAACAAGCTCCTTCTTGGTTTCTGTATCACCATAGCCCACCAGCTCTTTCCAATGTGTCAAAATACATCCCAAGGGGCTACCCTTAGGAATCTCTTTACTCTCACTTGCTCCCATGCATAAAGTTCTTCTTCTCCCAACACTTTTTAATCTTATCCCAACTCCGAAGCTTCACCTGGTATTCTTCCCATACAAAGATATACTGAGCACACTCAACCCTAAGGATCTCTGCTGGTTTCTGTAGGGTTCCTGAAATCCCATTCTCTAATAGCTCAAATATTTTACTACTACCGTGTGCCTCCTGACCAGTTGCCAACGAAATCCATGTAGCTATGTGGGTGGCCTTCTGTTCCTTTGTACCACAGAGATCACAAATTCCACTTCTATGTTTCCTCCACCTAAATACTTGTCGAACCCACAGCTCCTGGCAAACTACATAACAAAACACAATCCATGGGTTACAGTCACAACCCTTCCTTGGACAGGGAAATTCCTCCAGACCACACTCTCATTCCCTGTACCTCCTATTCCTGGGCATGTAACTTTACCAATGAAAGAAAAGAGGCAAAACAGCTTGTTGGTTTAAAAGTAAGTAAAGGAAGAAAAAGGTTAACAGTGAACCAAAACACCTAGGTTATGCAATTATAACTTTTGACACAGGATGGCAGTGTTTCCTCAGAAATGAGGCTCAAGACACTGGTCACTGGCAAAGAACATATAGTTATACTTTTTCACCACAGGATGGCAATATTCTCCTAAAAATGCTCACCACACAAACCACACCACTGGGAGGAAAAGCTCTTTTTTATTTAGATCTAAAAGAAATCACACAAAGCAATCAAACACCTCAAACACTCCACTCAAAAAACTTACACAGAATAACAGGACACAAGCTCATTTTCTTCCCCCTCAAATTGCTGGTTACAAATTGCTAGTAAACCAAGTCCTCTGTTGTACCTTGCACTGGATGTATTGCGGTTAAAATGTGTTTGGAGATTGCAAACAGCCTTACATATACTGTGGCAAGTGTGCAGCTAAAAGCCAAACGTATCACTTTCTGTGCTGTAATCAAAACACAGCTGAAAACCCTACAAAATACCAGCCGAGCTTCGGCAGAAGCTTCACAACTTAACACTTCGCCAAGGGCTGTGTGGATCACAGCTGTAGTCCGCTCTAAAGCTTTCTGAAATGCTGACCAAGCCTCTGCTACCACTTGACTTAAAATATTACAAAGCGCAGTGTGAACTATATCAGTGTGGTAGTTTAGCACGGATGTGAGGGGGTTTTTTCTAAGGAAGTTGTGGCAGATATTGGCAACCTGGCTGACCAATTGAAGAGTTGTCCACGCCTCTGGAGAGCCCAGGCTTAAATCAGAGGATCTCAGGTGGCTCGCCCCTTTTTCCTCTTCTGGCTGGCAAGAAGTTAACATCACTTTGTAAGTTAGGGGCCCAGGTCTGTCGGAGTCCAGGGCATTCCTTTAGTTGCCCTGGATGGTCACAGACCTCAGCAGAGAGGCCTGGGACCCAAGAAAGAGAGTTTGAATCCTGGACAGGGGGGTCTGTCCAGGGGGGTTGCCTGACACAGAGCCCAGGAAGACACAGGCTTTGATTTTAGTCCATGGAAAAAGTTTCTAACATTGAGAGAAGAATTACAAGTCACAAAGGTGTGAAAACAGTAGTTTAGCACTGCACAGGGTGAAGAATTTTGTAGTTCTCGGATTTTTAGAATGGAGGTGAATAGGGGACAAGATGGAGATTTTAGGGTGGTGCCCTGGGTTCTTCTTGTTCTCCCTTGGCCTCCATCTTCTGATGTGACGTGGGCACAAAGTAGTGTAAGGGGATTGGGTCAAAGCAGAAATGACCTTTTTAATATAGATAATAGGCATTGGCACAGAATTGTAAATAATAGACACGTAATTATCTGTATAAAAAGGTAGCGACCTCCCATCATGGGGGGAGTCGCCCTGTGTCCGAGCTGCTGTGAACATCTTGGCCGGACACAGAGAGAAATGTAAGATAAGAAATAATAAACATGCGAGAAACCAAGAAACAACAAGACCTTGAGACTCGTCTTCATTCTCGCGCCGAGCCAAAAGGTTTCAGAGAGACACAGAGCAGAAAAAGAACCAGCCCCAACCACCACCACCACCAGAACCACCAACCTAAATCTCGGGTAAGAAAGAAAACCCAAAAAACCCGAGACAGGTCCAGGACCCACCACCCCCCCCGGCGGACTGGGCCAGGGCCGGCTGGGCCTCTGGGGGCTGCTGCCCACCTGCCCAAGCAGCAGCCCGGGTCAGTAGTGTTGCCTGTCTCCTCCCCTTGGCTCCTGATGGGGGGGAGGATTGCAGATTGGCAGTGCTGGCCCTGCACCAGGGACCACAGTGGCTGTGCCCTTGGCTTGGCTGCTGGAGCTGCTGGCCCGAGGGAGAAGAGAATCTTTCTCTGGAGCCTCAGGGAGCTGATCCAAGTTTGAGTCTGCTTTGGATCTGACCGGGGTGGAGGAGGGTCATCTTATCAGCGTTCCTGAGCATGCTTCCCCCCCCCGCCCCCGCCGCCATCACCCGCTCGGCCTTGAAGTTCCACACGGAGAGTCAGCTGGAGAGAAAAGAAAGACTCTGGGCAAAGACATTAACCCTTTCCCTCCTCCATGGAAGACAGTGATTTAAAACATAGAGAGACAGCATGAAACAAAGTCAGCAAAAGAACTGATAAAGACTATTGGAAGAAGGGAAGGAGTAAGTGGACATTTTTGACTGGACTTCTCTGGATGTAAACCATGGAGAAATGGACTATTTCTTGTAATATCATAATGCTGTTTGGGGGAATGCAGGTTCTAGCCAAAGGTTGTGTGTATTGATATAATTGAGATTTAATTGAGAATTTTGAATAGAGTAACCCCCCTGGCTCCTGGGGTAAAAAAAATAAGGAGGTCTCAGCTTTTGAGACGAAGATGATTCTAGATAAAAAGTGATTTGAAGCCCCGGCTCCTGGGCTAAAGGGAGGTCTCTATTTCCTTTGAGATAGAGACGATTTTAGAGATAGAAGAGAATCCTTGTTTTATACTAGAAGAAGCATTTTTAAATGGTACCCCAAATATGCTGAGGCCCATGAGTAGCCAGGGGAGAGGCTGCTAATGTGTGGGACTGCACAGAATCTGCAAAATTCCGGGCGGTTGCAGATTTGTGACATTGAGAGCCACCAGACTTTTTTTCTTGTGGCAAGTGCCTCCATAAAACTCTAGAGAGACTCCTCTCCCAAAGTGATGCAAGATTATGTCTAGATGGTTGCAACTGACTGAAAATCATAGTTTTCTCTCTATGTTGTGTGGGAAAGTGAACAGTTTGTGGTAGAGGGAAAGGTGTTTGAAGGTTTCATTTTTCTTTCTTTTCTTTTTCCTTAGTGTGTGTTAATAAACTATCTGTTTAAGTTGGGCCTGTTTTGCCTTTTTCTCCCAAATCCTATCTCCCAGAGGTAAAAAAGAGCAGACACTCAAACCACTACACTAAATTGGGCAAAACAGAAATTTGGCAAATGTGAAACCACTACAATCAGCTGTGTATCTCAATACTATAGATCCCTTGGATACCTCCGCCAGCGCTAGGTGTAAGCTCCAAACACTCCACTTCCTCTGCACAGCCAAGGCTGCCGGGTTTCCCTTTTCTGCTAGGACTCAAGTCCAAACACTAACAATTTTGGACTCACAAAAAGACAGCTGCAGGTCCCTCACAACCCTAAACACACACTCAGCCAGAGGTTTTAACAGTCACTGAAAATTTGGCAGACCCTGGCCAAAACACAACACAAAACCTTCTGCGAAAAAGAGAAAGGGGGGGGGGCTCCGAGCCCACACTGCCTCACTCCCCTGTGACTAGGGACTACCAGCACTGTCTTCCACACTGTTGGAATGCTACAAACTTAGATTTAAGATTTTAGTGTATAGTAATACATACGAGTCATGATGGAGGATTATGGGTGTTGTCTTTGTCCTTCTTCACCTTCTTCTTCATTCTTCTTCATGAGTTTAGGTAGTTTTCTGCAATTGGGTGAAAAAGGTCTGCATTGCGGGCCTTGGATGGTCATTATTCAGTCAAAACCATAAATAATATAGGTATCACCCCAGTGTTGGGTACTTATCACTTAAATAACCTTGGAAAGAGTTAGAAGCAGTCCATTTTACCTCGTTTTCCTAGCTTGCTAGATTGAGCTCACAGTGTGTGAGTCTGCAAATACTGTAAATAGATAAGAGAGAATAAACATTCCAAGTCTGAACTCGAGCTTGGCATTTCCCATGTATTCATCCTGACCTTAGCAGGGAAGAAAAAAAGCCCTAACCGTCACACCACCCCACACATTAACAATCCCAAAACTTCACAAACAACCAATTATGTTTCCTCACAGTTAAAACAAACACCCACAACCAAAACCTTTCAGGGCTTTGCAGGGAGCTAAGAAACTCAGCTCAAAGCTGCAAAACCTGGGTCACTCCGCTGGTCACCGAAGTTGTGCCAGACATAGTTTCAAACCTCCCGCACTGCCCGCTCCCCCTGTGCAAAAGCAAGCAGCTTAAACACACAAAATTGCCACTTTCACCCAGTGATATGCCAGTCAAAATCCAGTTGCTTACACACATATACAGCCACAATTCACACACACAGCCTAGTTCCCCCTTTGTCAACACACAACCCAAGCACAATGCGAGTGCTCTGAATCCTTCCACCCTCTCAGACGTAGGCATCCCTCCGCTAATTAGGTGGGGATTTTAAAATTCTTTCACAACTTAAGCATACACAAATCCAAAACACATACCAAACACTGCTAACACACTCCAAAACACACAAACCAAGATGCCTGCAACACAAACCCTCACAAACCACAACACATACGGTGCACCGATAATCTTTTCACAGCCTAAGCACACAAAACCACCAAAGATCTGTCCACACTACACACACATCCGGCACGTGAGCCGCGGTTATGATCTTCCACGACCTGAGATGGGACCCCTTGCACCCCAAACTGCAAACCAAACCGGAGCCACCACTGCTCCTAAACCACAACAAAACCAGCGAATCTGCTGCCGTCGTTGCCCCGCTTTGGGACACAAGCTCCTGGTGCCGCTACCGGCCCCAATTGGAACACAGACCACCGATACCAGACTCCACGGAACTTTACAAACAGACCCACGTAGGTATCTGTTGCGCACAGGACGTCTCCTGTGACTTACCAACTGCCTGTATTCAAAGGTATCTATTTTCAATTTTAAACATACCTTTTTTTCCGTAGTTCCAGCAGATCCTGGTCTTTCTCCTGGGTGTCAGCGGGACCACAGGAGCCCTCTTCCCAGAAAACTTTGGGTGGGCGCCCAGAGGGGTCCGAGACCCCGCTGGCCCCTGAGCCAAAGAGAGCAGAGTCCTGCCGCAGTCACCAGAAATGTCTTATTAAAATTAAACTTTGTGTGGGATCACTGCCTGGTGTCGGATTAAACATACACTTTCTAATTCTAAACTGTTAGAGAGTCTTTTATCTGTCACAGTTGGGTATCGACATTAGATCAATATCCATATTTTAATAAGACAAATGTCTCCTAGGAAGTGGAAATAGATGGTTACTGTTCTAAAGTTCATATAGCTGGAGCTCAGGGGCCATGCTGTTCAGGCAGGAGTCCATTAGCTGGAAATGTTGACTCTGACATTACTGAATGACTTTCTGGAAGCCTGGAACAGGGAATAACTGAAGAAGGTTAGTAGGAATACAATATCATGGTGGTAAGTGCAGTAGAACATAAAGTCTCTGTTCTGGCAGTTCTACATTTGTTCTTGTCTTGGCCACGAGGGCTGTATGGCATTTAGGTCATTTTTTCTCTCACTGGGCCTCATTTTCTCAGAGGCGATCAATGTTTGTTCAGATGAGCAGGTAACCACTTTAAATGTGTTGGTGATAAAACACATGCATACCTTCTCCCTAGGTTAGTAAATCAGCTAGGCCTTGTCATTGCACACTCAATTGGGGATCCTTATGTAAGAGCTTTTCGAAATTGGTTTATCGTAAGTAAATTTTCAGAGCAACATCGCTCCGCTGGGGATCAAAATTTGATGATCTGCTTTCAAAAAATTTTTTTTAGTATTTGTATTGCATTACTTAAACGTTCTTAAGGAGCCAATTCCCCCTTCTTTTTGTTTTAAAAATAACATGCATGTCTCTTGTTATGAACATGAAGGTAACATTAAAGTAGAACAACATATGTGGCAAACAATAAACTCACACTAAGCAGGAATACGTCAGTTAGTACATGTAATTAGTAGGACATTTGAAATAGGAAACTATGCATTATCAATCCCTTAAATACTGTACCATCACCCAAAGTCTGCAGCAGCTGCAAGCCTCGTTTGAGAATGAGGGCTCAGAGAACCATTCCCGGGAAAGGTTTCCAAGTTCACCTCAAAACGGGGGGTCCAGCTGCTATAAGCTGGAATTGACAAGTCAAAGTGACTTGAATATAGTTTTGATGCAGAAAACACCTGGATTTATCCGCATATTTCCTGACCAGATAGGGCTAGGGCTTGGCCAGAGCCAAGGCCCTACCTGGAAGGGTCTCCCTAACATATCCTAAAAACAAGTCTCTCAATAACAGCAGTTAAGAGATGCCCCAAGCACAGCAAACTGCTGGAGTGCTTCTGTGAGAATGACTGGGACTGCATCTGATTACCAAAGAGTGGAAGCAGCCTTGCCCTTGATAGGTCACAGCTGTGTCCAGTAATGATGTATATTATAAAAGAGGTGGTCAGTTGTGTTGTGAGATGCAGCCTGTGGGATTTCACAGAAAAAAGGTATGAAAACTTTACTGTAGGATAGCAAACTGCTGATGCTTGCCACCATTTTCAGCATCAGTCATGTGATTGCTGTCAGGACTGTATCTGCATCCTGTGCTCTGTCCTTTCCCACAAGGACCATCAGTTTGAATGAGGCTTTTGATGAAGCCAGATATCTTGTCCTGGAACTCTAGAAATATGGAAAAATCATAAGAGAGCACTAGAAGCCATAGCAAACCTGCTGAAATGAGAGAAGGGACCAAAGAATTAGGAAAGCCAGTGGAGGGAAAGAAATTAACGAGCACTCCCTCAGTAACTACAAGCGAAGAAGGAAAAACCCAGAGCCAAATCCCTGCCCTGCAGTGGGGTGCAGGACATGTAGTGTACAGAAGCCCCCTCCCCAGCGGCGCCCTCGGGGGACCCAAGTCCTTGTGATCCAGGCCACAGCCTGGGGAGGGAACAGCTAGAGACCCTGTTCAAGGAGATGCATCTGCAGAGAGAAGAAAAAAGAGGTCCCAAAATGACGTGTCTTGTAGATAATTACACAAAGATATGTTAAAGTTCATAAAGTAGCCAGCTACAAGTAAAGTAACAATACCTTATGGATAACACCTGTTATAAAAAGATCAGTGAATTCATGTAATTTTTCTAAGCATTCATGTACATATGACAGTAAAATAAAATAAAGGAAAACACTAAACAGCTTACAATCAGTAACAGCCATAAGTTGGAACCATTACTCACTCTTCTGTGTTACCTATAGAAGATAAAACAGCAGAGATTGTAATAAATGATGATGTTAAATAACTAGTGCAAAGCATTGACACCTGACAAATCGGCAAGGAAATCAAAGGTTTACCAACCTGCATCTTGGATCTTCAAGCCGGTGTTCACCAATACTTCAAGAGACAGATTTGAAAAATCCCAGCTGATCCTTTATAGTAGATTGAAGAACATATACTGTATGTTAGAATGTATTCCAAGTAGTACTTTAGAATATATGAGATCGCAATTTAGAAGACATTTAGTGAAGACCGAATGCTGTGTCTGTTACCCTTTTGCATATTTTTAAGCACCACAAGTATCAGGAGCCTTCGGCGATAATCAGAACCAGCCTAAACAGCAGAATAACAGGGCTAAGGGTGCAGATAAAGAAAAGAACACAGACTCTAAGATGGTGTGTTCCCTTGAAAACATGCCAAAAGGGCCAAAGCACACACGGGAGAGATAAAGGTGAAGAGGTGAAAGCTTGAAGACCACCACAATGGACTGAGCATGCCCAGAAGGGCATGGAGTTAATTACCATACCAAGCGAGGATGGGCGGGGTCAGGGAATGAATATGTATGAAGGGGGACCATGGAATGTCATGCATATGTAGGACCTCAGGGAATAATAAGGGGGACAAGTTCCCTGGTGTTCGTGTGTATCTTTGGTGAAATTATTCCCCACACATCTCAACGTCGATAAATACATACTGCTCTAACAACTATTATTAGTTGTGGAGTTCTTTCTGCAGCGTTTCACTTCATCACAGTTGCTTCAGTTGACTTTGTCTTATCCCTAAAAAATAACTATATTGTGCAATGTTAACAAGGATATTCTAACAGAACCTAAAATAACTTAGACTAAATAACACTTAAACCTAGTAGAAAGTAATATTAACAGAAATAAACCTTAACAAAATTAACTTGATACAACAGCCTCAACAGGATCTTAAATTAATAGAACATAACATCACTCATATCTAAAAATACTGAAGCTTAACTTTGCTTAATCTTATCAACACTGAATTTGCATTAAATTAAAACATAACAACTGAAAATTAATATCAGCTAAAACTTATTTTGACTTTATCATTGCTAAAGGTTACTGAAAATTTGAACAATCTGTGATTAAAATAACAGCATCATGGATTCACTGGAGAAATTAAAAAGGTGTGATGAGTATGCTATGATTTTATGTAATTCAGCTCTGAGAATAGCTCATGGGTAACAACTTTGTCTGCTCGTGCAGCGAAATTTTCATCAGCTAATTAGTTCTAAACTTTAAAGAATTGCTGTAGATAAAATCCAAGGTTATAGGACTTAGTTAAGGGCTTAAAAAATAATTGCTGCAAATATTTTTAGGTATATAAATACCTAATTATTGTGGTTAAAGCAAGCACCATTATAACTTTGTCATGGGACGCACAGATAGTTTCAAATCTCCCCAGTAAAGAGACTGTAAAGCTGTAAAAATTCACAATTCACTAAAAACGCAAGGCCAACTTAAAAAATGCATTTCAATACATCTTCCAGGCATTCCAAAAATGGTGCTTCAAGAGCGATCCTCCGGCAGACACCGAGGGATGGGGGAGGGGGAATGTACCGCAGCAGAGGGAACCAAGCCGTGCCGTACCCACATCCGCAGCACGTCCCCAAGGCGAACAGCCTCTGGCATGTTGGAATGATCGAAAGGGAGTCGGTATCAGATCCCTGAATCTGGAGTGACGGAGGCAGGAGCTCCGAGGCGCCCGGTGTGATGACAACCGATCCCAGAGAAGCCAGTGGGAGCCCCGGGGAGAGCCCTCCTCCCTCCGCGAAGGGCTGGGCGCCCTGGAATGGGCTTCGCCCTGAGAGGGGCCCGCGCCACGCCAAGGCTCTGGAAGCGGCGGGGCATCCCTCACAGGAGCAGCGGTGCATTATGCACGCACAGCGCACGCAACAATTCTGTGCATTACACAGGCCTGCCCTGAGCAGGCACACGCAAACAAGTTCCGGTTCCGCTTCCTGGTTCTCCTTTGCTCTCCGGGCACCTAGCATGGTTTGAAATGCTTTGGTTAGTATTTTTTACATCTTTCTGCCTTTAATAGTTTTAAAGTGTGCAAAACCAGTCTCAAAGTGGCCACAACATTTCTAGCAGTCTCTTCACTATGAAAAATGGACTCAAAAAGTAGTTTGCTCATAGGCAGAGGGAAAAAGAATGGTTTTAGGGAAACAGGCGCTGTCGTATTTCAGACTTCTTCCCGTTACCGTGCCTTTCGGCACGTACGTCCTCCACACGTGTGCTTTTTCCATATCAGGTGTCTTCCACTGCGTGTTTTTCCCAACGCATTGAGTTAAGGGAATTTAAGGATTGATTAAGGGTAGCTGAGATGGACATTGACTGTGCTCGCAAATACAGGCTGCTGTGCTCGCAAAACCAGGCTGAGGAATGCAAAGCTGTATGATAAGGGAAGAACTCGCCAAAACAGGATGAAAGAATGCAAAGTCTGCAAGGACTCTCATGATAAGGGAGGCTCCTCAGACCCCTAAACTGGCTGAAACCAGACCAGTGGTTTGGACTGTGAGCAAGGCACCAGGGACCATGCACAAGCAGACAAGGTGAAAAATTCAGCCCGAGGAAGACTCGTCTTACTTCATCCTGATGACCACCATGTGACCACCAGAGAGCACTGTGCAAGCTCAGAAGGACTTTCAAGCTCATTTTAATATGCAGTGAGGCTAGGCGTGGCTAGGTAATGAATATGCATAGGCGGATTGCAAAATTTAAGGCATATGTAGGACTTTAGAGAATAAATAGAAGGGAGACAATCGCTGGTGGCGGGCACGCTTTTCGGAGGAGCGATCCCCCATGGTCCTCAGCGCTGAATAAAACATACCTACTTTACAACTTTGAAGAGTTGTGGAGTCCTTCCGCAAAACGGTATCCTTTCTGCACATGTCACCGGTCATGCATGTGCTGTTCCACATCGTGTTTCTGTTCCATGGTGCTAGACCACTTACCTCCCAGGTGCATGCGATCCCAGGAGATTGTGTTCACATGCCATGCTTCGTAAAGCCGACTTGCTTCTTTTCGCCTTTTTTTTCTGTTCTTGCCATGCTGATCCCGCAGCCAGCTGCTGTCTTGGCTCGTTTTGCGATCACATAGGATACCACAGGATGTCTCTGTGGACCTCGTGTTAGAGAGAAATGAGACGAGACACTTCAAAGTTTCAGTGGCAAAAGCCGTAATTTAATGTTACTGCCTATTTCTATACAGTTTTCAAAGTCATCATGTTTAATTTTTAATTCTAATTGGTTAGCAACTTTCTTGCCACTCAATTCATTGGCTAAAGGGTGCTTGTGTGTGTACATGCTAAGGCTCTCTCTTTGCACAGGTGTTTTCATTTATTCTTTGTGGATTCTCAAGGGATAGACTATTTTTCACAGATGCAAACTGCCTTCTTACAAGAAGAGATTGTTATGCAAACTGATTCTCATTCTTATGATTCTTTCTCATGGGAACTTAACAGGCTAACTTAGAATAGCAAGGCTTGAACCATGTTTTACAAGGCCTTTCTTTTATAAGGTTTTACCTATATGTAGCAGATATACACCACTAATGTGGCGAAAACTCCTATGACTTGGACCACAATAATACACTTCTGCTTTAGCAATGATGAAGCAGGATGAGACTGTGCTTGATATGGTGAAGAAGCTCCGAGCATATGCAGATGCCATGCATGGCCCAACACATGCAAGAATCACAGCTGTGGAAACACATCTGCAGAAAATAGAGGATAAGATAGAGGAGAATCAAGAGAAACTCAGGAAGGAGATTAAAGAGGACCTTCTCCAAAACTCGGCAGTACAGACCAGAGGTTCTGTTATCAGACGCAGACATCTCCCAGACAGGGAGAGAAGGTACACCCCATAAGGTCAGCTGTGGTTCTTCCTGTGTGATTGTGGTGAAAACATGAGGCGGTAGGATGGAAAACCCACTGCTGCTCTAGCAAAACAGGTGCGTGAATTGAAGGAGGGCAAGACTCAGAGAGGAAGTTCCACCAAAAAAGGAAGCAACTCCAGTTGCCCATAGCCAAACTGCCAAGAATAATGATGACATGTCCAATCCCCTTGAAGGAACCTCTAAAACGTATGCCCAGGAAGGAAATACTAACCAGGGCTAGAGGGGCCCTGCCTCTAGCCAGGTGGAGGCTAGGAAGAACTGTGTCTTCTGGACTGTGCAGATGCTAATGGGGCATACAAAGAATCTTTCACTCTAAATTTTTGGAAAAGTATCCACAGAGATGCATCCAAACCTCATGGGAGATGTCCTACATGTTTCCAGGGAGTGTGTAGAAGGCTTCTGTCTCCGTGAAAATTTGTATAGCTTTTATATTGTAAAGCAGTGTGTTTAGTCACTGATATCTAATTTTTATCTCTCTCTACATCTAGTTCTCCAGACAAAGAGGTTTATTGTTAGCTGGGGGTCTCAGCCCTCTTGGTGCCAGAGATAACCCTCTGTCAGGTATTTGTCCTGGCCTGGGTTATCGCATCCATATGCACCAGCTGTTTGTGGTAGAGGGGGAGGGGACGTCCTGCCACAAAGGGCCAGAACTTGTCAAGGGACTTCGCCTTCCTCTTGGCAGGAGACAGAAGGGCAGCTGTCTGGGGCTTCTTTGCTTCAGCAGAGTGCTGCTGGTGGGCTGGGGCAGCTTGAACTGGAGTGGGGCTGCTCCACTCCACTTGGTGCGGTAACATGCCTGCAGGCAGGCACTCAGGGAATTTGCCCTGAGGAAATCCAAGACCACGAAACGCACCTTCTCGGAAAAAATACCCAATAGAAACCCAAAGGAAAAACCTCTGCTTGCACTGCCTCAGCTCTCCCGGCAAGAGTAACAGGGAAAAGCAAAAGTCAAAGAGGCGAGAGAGAAATGAGAAAAAAACAAATGAAGCAGAGCCTCTGCCGTGAGCAAAAGCTACTAGGTGAGAGAGCTCTGCTTGTGCGACATGGCTTTTTATTTAAAAAAAAAGCTAACTTTTCACGTGACACTCAAATACCCAGAGATTAGCCTTTAGGCATAATATTAGAAAACTGGCAAGAATTGATTGGCAAACATCCACTCCTTACAAAACCTGAATTGATTAGGCTGTCTAGACTAATTTGACCAACTTATAAATTAGACAATAATCAGAGGTGGCCTAGGTTTGGTAGCTTAGATGAAGAATTAATATCGAATTTGATATCTCACATTTATCAAGACCGGTGTTTGTTAAAACTTGACTATGCGAGGCTTTTTATGGTTATATTGAGACACGGGGTAAGAAATTAGAAGGATATTGATTAGGAAATAGACATTTAGATGATGCATATTGCTTAATATTTGCTGCATTTCACTATACTCACCATCTGGGAAAGAAAAGCAGAATGTATGAGAACAACATGAAGGAATGCAAGGATGGACGATAAGGAGAAGGACGACCACCGGAACAGGACACAAATATCCTAAACCTCAAGGATACTAAGATAGCAAGACTCCGTAAATTCCTGGGACTGAGATTAGACTGACCATCCAGCTTGGACTGTGACCAAGGGATCAGCAAGCATGCGCCAGCAGACAGGGTCAAAAGTTCATTCTCTGAGGAAGACCTTTTACTTCCTCCCTTGCGACCACCGGATGACCACCAGAGACGAGTGCGCAGGCACAAAGGACTGATAAGATAATTAGCATACAGAGCAGGACAGGGGTAGAGCCGGGGAGTGAATATGCATGGGGGTATTGTGAAACTTGATGCATATGTAACTTTTAGAGGATAAAAGAGAACGTGAACAAACAGGTCGGCACGCATGACTTTGATGGAAATATCCTCCGTGCATCCAGCTGCTGAATAAAATACATACCTACTTTAAAACTCACTTTGCCTTTGCCTTTTAGAGTCTTTCCGCATATCAATATCACAGAATGAATGGCTATAGGGATCTAAGATGGAGCATATACTGCTTTTAAGGAAGAAAAGGAAAATGGATGCGAAGAAACATTCCACGCTAGGTCCACAGTGGGTCAGGGCAGGGAGGATGTGGAGGCGGACCTAGTGGCCCCCGTTCTGAGTCCTGGGCAGCCCACTGCTCTGGCCCCACCCCCGCCGCCTGCGCCTGCCACTCCGGCCGCAGCTCCGGCTGCCGCTCTGGCTGCCCCTCCCCCGCTGCCACAGCCATTGGCATGGGCGGCTGGGTGGGAGGAGGTGGCTTTGGTAAAGCCCTCTCCCATAAGAGAAGAGGGGGGTGGCTGGGGGGGATGACGCAGCCTCAGCAACGCCCTTGCCGATAAAAGAAGAGGTCTCCCTGGTGGCCGGGGATGACACAGGCATCCCTGGTCGGCTTCCGGTTGGACACACTTCCCGTTTCCGCCTCCCCCCTCCTCTGGTCGCCCCCAGGTGGGGGGAGGCAAGGGGAGGAGACGGCCAGCATGTCCAGCCAACGGCACCGCTCCTAGAGGTGGAGCCGGAAGGCAGAACCTCCCACCAAGGGCATGATGCCTCTCCCACTCCTAGGCCCTTGAGTCTCCATGGCAACACGGTGCACCAGGGGGCTGGCTCAGGAGATGACCTCATGTTCCAGGACACTGAAGCACACAGGGCCAGGGCCGCTGGCCGGCTCCTATGCAAAGAAGGTCGTGGTTGGCGATTCTTAGTACCAAGACTGGCCGAGGCAGATCTAACACAGCTGATTCAATGGAATCAGACAGCTTTAGTTCAGATGGCTCTTCTGAAGAGGAGGATAAGAAAACAACTGCTTTGAGGAGGCAAAGGAGGGGAAAGAGCAAGAAAAGTCATAAGAGAATGTAGTCCAATAGCCAAACGCACTAGGTCAAAAAGGGGAGAACTGGTTCTACAAGCCCCTTTAAGACAGGCAATCGGTAATCAGGGGTCTAAATATATAAAAGTCCTGTACTCTCTTATAGAGTTAAAACAATGGAAAACCACTGTTGAAAAATATAAAGAAAATCCAGATAAAGTAGCTAATTTGGTAGAAAGGGCAATTAACACACAAAATCCTGACTGGACTGATTTAAAATCTATGATGAACACATTGCTTGATCCCACTGAGAGAGACATGGTTAATAAAGCTATTATAAAACTTCTGTGGAAGCACAAATACCAAGTGGGTTGCTCCAAGGCACAGTTGCTGAAGTTTTCCCTTTGACTAATTCAGGATTATCGTTATTATATTCAGAACGGCTGGAATAATGATATGTAGACTCCAATCTTCTTGGAGGGCGTATAGGAACATCTATTAAAAGCACACTCTTTTTATACACTGTTCTGATATATCGAACATGATTGGTCATCCAAACCAACACCCCTTTGTAAACATTTGTGCAAGTAAACAAGTTGGAAAAGCAGCAGGTGCAAGATTAGAAATTGTTTGGAATGTCTTCTCACAGCTCCCCCAGAGTAATGCCTGGGGAAGTCTATCTGACCAGGCTTTCAGCATCCACACAGGATGAGACCCCAAGGTGCCAGAACAGATGGCAAGGTTAACATGATACCAGAATCTCATGGTGTATGGGTTAAAACATGGTGTCCCTAAAGCTCATAATTGGTCAAAGCTTCACAAAGTAGAGCAAAATCATGATGAATCTCCCACCGATTTTTTACATAGGCCTAAGAGAAGTGGCAATAAAATATACAAACCTAGATCCTGATTCAGCTGATGGGAAAGCTCTAGTTCTCTTGTTTATGGGTCAAGCTCGAAACAATATAACAAGAAAGCTGCAAATGTTAGACGGGGTTCAGGACATGAGTAAATTGTTAGAAGTAGCCTATTAGAACAGAGATCCAAGTGACAAAGTTAGACACCATCCGAATAAGAGGGTTACACAGGAGAAGTCACTCAAGAGAACTTGTTCCCCAATGGACAAAGATCAGTGCGCCTATTGTAAGAAAAAGGGACATTGGAAAAGTGACTGTCTGATATTGAAGTAGAAACCCCCAGTTCCGCAACTCACATTGGGACAAGACTCATGCTCAGAGTGATGGGGACTGAAGGCTTCTTCCCCAGTAGAGCCTTTGGTTATAGCTAAGCTGGGGAAAGACAATATCAAATTTGTAATGGATACCGGAGCAGCATATTCTGTGTTAAATTCTTTAGAAGGACAACTGAGTTAGGATACTGTTCATGTTGGGGGGACAGGGGTAAGCGAAACACGGCCTTTCTTCCAACCTTTAAAATTCAAACTGGGGAAGCACTGGGTAACTAATCAATTCCTTTATATGCCTAACTCCCCATAACCATTGCTGGGGAGAGACTTGCTAGAGAAATTAGAAGCAGAGATTAAATTTAAAAATGGAAAGGGTGTACTAGTTGTAATTCCTGAATCTAACTTTCTCGAAATTGCTGCACCTTTTTATAGAGGAAAAATGTGGTGAAATCCCCACTGAATTTTAAAATGCCATCAACCCAACAGTGTGGGCCAGTGATATCCCAGGAAGATCAAAATGAGCATAACCAGTGAATACTGCAGTAAAACCAGGAGCCACACTGGTAAGGCAAAAACAGTACCCTTTGAAATTAGAAAGATGTAAAGGATTGGCATCTGTAATTGAAAAATTCCTCCACAACATGGGTTATTAGCGCAATGTGAGTCCAGGTAAAGCACCCCCATACTTGCAGTAAAGAAAGCTGATAGTAAGAGTTATCGATTAGTGCAAGATTTATGAGCAATTAACAAAATTACAAAGGACATACACCCAGTCGTAGCTAATCCGTAAACCCTTTTGACCACGCTGACAGACTAATTAGGGTGGTTTACTGTAGTAGATGTGAAGGATGCCTTTTTCTGCATCTCTGTGCATAAAAACAGCCAAGACCTCTCTGCTTTTGAGTGGGAAAATCCTGAGACAGGGAAGAAAAATCAGCTTACTTGGACAGTTCTACCACAAGGTTTCAAGAATAGCCCAACAATATTTGGAAACCAGCTAGCAAAGGAATTGGAAGATTGGAGGAGACAAGAGCCAGAAGGGGTTATTCTTCAATGTTGATGACATCTTGATTGCAGCTAAAACACAAGATGACTACATACAACTCAATGTAAGTGTGGTAGTTTAACATGGATGTGAATTTTTTTTTCTAAGGAAGTTATAGCAGATGTTGACAGCTTGACTGACCATTTAAAAAGTTAGTTATGCCTCTGGAGAATCCAGACTAAAATCAGAACATCCCAGGTGACTCAGCCTTTTCTCTCTTCTGACTGGCCGGAAGTTAATATCACATCACATCGTAACTTAGAGGCCCAGTCCAGGCCCAGCTGCCCCCCCCCCGCTCAGTTGCCAATGGGGGGAAGGGGACGCTGCAAATCGGCAGTGCTGGCCAGCGGGGAGGGGCAGGCCCTGGCTGTGCTGCTGGCGCCGCTGGCCCGAGGGAGGCATCTATCAGCGTTCCTGAGCATGCTTCCCTCCCCCATCCCCCATCACCTGCACGGCTTTGAAGTTCAACACCGGGAGCTAGCTTGAGAGAAAGAAAGACTATGGGCAAAGACATAAATCCTTTCTTCCATGGAAGACAGAGTGATTTAAAACATAGAGAGACAGCATGAAACAAAGTCAGCAAAAGAACTGATAAAGACTATTGGAAGAAGGGATGGAGGAAGTGGACATTTTTGACTGGACTTCTCTGGATGTAAACCATGGAGAAATGGACTTTTTCTTGTAATACCATAATGCTGTTTGGGGGAATGCAGGTTCTAGCCAAAGGATTGTGTGTACTGATATAATTGAGATTTAATTGGGAATTTTGAATAGAGTAAGCCCCTGTCTCCTGGGGTAAAAATAAGGAGGTCTCAGCTTTTGAGACAAAGATGATTTTAGAAAGAAAGTGATTTGAAGCCCCAGCTCCTGGGCCAATAGGAGGTCTCTATTTCTTTTGAGATTGTCTTGGGGTTATGTAAGCAAAAAATGTTTATTCTATTCCATCTGTTGAAACTGATTGGGGAGTTGTAACTCCAAGGGAAGTATCTCTTGTAACTCCAGGGGGAAGTGGGGTGGCTGCCTTCTTATAATGGGCCAGCTGTTGAAACCGGGTAGGGCAGTGTTCCTTATCTCTTTCCACCCTCTGGGTAATACCTTCTGGTTATGGGCCATTAAGGCTCACCAATGACATGACACATTATATCATCCCATTGTGAGATGCTCCACCCAGTGGGGGGAGCCAAACCATTCCTACCCAGATAAAAACTGAGACGTAGGAACACCAGACACTGGTTTTCCACTGGATTCCCGAAGGAAGACCGGAATCATCTCGCCATTACTGGTCCCTTTTTTCTACAAGGACTATCTCTACTCCAACAGAACTACATCTGCCACTCCAGGAGGGCTTACTTTGGACTGCTTCTAACATCCTGGCCAACAGGGCGCCAGGTTGTATTTCTGACTGTCAGGGTTTCTAGGATTTTCCGTTTGTTTTGTGTGCTTGTTTTTCTGTACTACTACATTTGTATTCTTAATATTTCTAGTAAAGAACTGTTATTCCTATTCCCAAATCTTTGCCTGAAAAGCCTTTAATTGCAAAATTATAATTTGGAAGGGGAAACTCCAGCTTTCCCTGGCAGATACCTGTCTTGCCAAACCAAGACAGAGATAGAGACGGTTTTTAGAGACAGAAGAAGAGAATCCTTGTTTTATACTAGAAGAAGCATTTTTAAATGGTACCCCAAATATGCTGGGAGACCCATGAGTAGCCAAGGGAAAGGCTACTAATGGGTGGGGCTCCACAAATCTGCAAAATTATGGGCGGTTGCAGATTTGTGACATTGAGAGCCACCAGACTTTTTCTTGTGGCAAGTGTCTCCATGAAACTCTAGAGAGACTCCTCTCCCAAAGTGATGCAAGATTATATTTAGGTGGGTGCAACTGACTGAAAATCATAGTTTTCTCTCTATGTTGTGTGGAAAGTGAACAGTTTTTGGTGGGAGAAAGGGTTGGTTTACAGATTTCATTTGTTTTCTCTTTTCTTATTTTCTTCTTCTTAGTGTGTGTTAATAAATCTGATTACCTTAAGTTGGGCCTGTTTTGCCTTTTTCTCCCAAATCCTATCTCCCAGAGGGAAAAGAGAGTAGACACTCAAACCACTACACTATATTTGGCAAAACAGAATTCAGCGAATGTGAAACCACTACAGTAAGCTTGTTAAACTTTTTGAGACTGAGTGGGTATAGCGTTTCCAAAGACAAAGCACAGCTTGCTGAAGAAGCAAGTTTATCATGACAAGGTGGTTGAGGCAAAGGCTCTGCCAGCAGATGTGTCATCGCAGAAAGCTAAATTGATTGCACTGACGAGGGCCCTAGACCTGAGTGAAGGAAAGAAGATAAATATATGGGCTGACTCTAAACATACAGTGTTGTTCATGCCCATGGAGCCACCTAGAAACAGAGAAGACTGTTGAATGCTCAAGGTAATCAAATCAAACATGCTGAACAGATACTTGCCCTCTTGGAGAGCATTAGAAAACCCACAGAAGTAGCTATCATGCATTGTAGGGGTCATCAGAAAGGGAAAACCACTCCAGAATTGGAAAATCACTTTGCTGACAAAGCAGGAAGAGGAATTGCAGAAAAAGGTATTCTCACAGTAATTCCACAAAAAGAAATTGATCTGCCAGGGTTCACCCCAAAGTCTGATCAGGCAGACCACAAGTTAATTAAGTTCCTTAAAGCCGAGATCACAGAAAGTGGGTCGGCTGTTACACCAGTGAATCAGATTGTAGTCCCATCCCTGAGCCTTTGGGAGTTAGCTGAGAGAACATGAAAACACCCATTTCAGGGTTGAAAATCTTTTGAAACATCTACACAAGTTAATAATAGGAAAAAAAATCACTACTGATATTGTACAATCAGTAGTGAGCAAATGTGAAATCTGCTGGGAGAACAACCCTGATATGAAGAAAAGAGTTGTGTTAGGAGTAACAAAGGCAAGAGATCTTCCCGGAGATTACTGCCAAATAGATTTTGCTGAGTTACCATGCAAAGAAAGGTACAGGTTCATATTAGTATTAGTTGACACCTTCAGCAGATGGCCTGAAGCTTACCCATCACATTACACAGTCAAAGAAGTGGTGAAAGTCTTGCTTAATCATATAATTCCGAGGTTCGGGGTTCCTTTGGGGATGTCATCAGATAGGGGACCACGTTTTGTTGCAACAGTGATTAAGGAAGTTAGCCAGATTTCGGGAATTATTTGAGATCTGCATACACCCTTAAAACACAAATTAGCAAAATTTGTCAGGAAATGTCCATGACATGGTTTCAGGCCTTGCCTATAGCTTTACTGAGGATCCTCATACAACAAAGGCGAAAGAGTAACATCAATCCTTATAAAATATTGTACGGCAGGCCATATCAGATTCCACATGTTCCAGGTGAAATTCATGAGGGGGAAACTTGATTTACAGAGCTATTTAATGTATTTAAGTTCCACTTTGCAGAAGCTCCAGACTTACATTGTGTTATTGTAGTGGTTTGAAAGCAAAACGAGTGAGAGGCTTCAAGTCAGAAATACAATTTAATAATAAGATAAAAAAGATAAAATAAAATAAATGCAATAATACAAAAGACCACTGACAGAGTCAGAATACAACCTGAGCGGGATGATGGAAACAGTGATCCCGTAGAAAGGTCTGGTAGCTCTGATCCTCTGGGAATCCAGTGGGTAAGGGCCCCTGTACTGTCCCAAATCCCAGATTATATCCAGGTGAGAATGCTTGGTTCCTCCCCCTGGGCGGAGCATCTCACAATGGGATGATGAGTCATACAGGGGGTCCTTGATGGCCCATTAAAGAGAGATAACTCCCAGAGGGAGTTACCTATGAGTCATGCAGCAGGCCGTTAACAGAAGACCCATTAACAGAAGACCCATTAACAGAAGACACATTAACAGAAGAGGGAGAGGGAACCTGGGAGAACACTGCTTCAGCAATTGGTTTCAACAGTTCATGAAGATGGTGATAGAATACTTTGTGCATATCTTATACTACAACCCAGGGCAGGAAATAATAAAGCGAATTTTAGAAGCTATCAGAGAGTCGGAGGAAATCTCAATTGTCCATGTGAAAGGACATCAAGTAGGTATGCAATTTCAGACTAGAGGTAACAACTTGGCAGACAAAGAAGCAAAGAGAGCAGCATTGCTCACAGTGAGTACCCCTGAGGTTAGGGAAGAAGGGACTCAAGAATTTCTCCCAAGTCCCTCCCAAAAAGAAATTGAAGGATTTGAGAAAATTGGCAGGAGACTGGGGGAAGGGAGGTGGAAATTACCCGATGGAAGGGAATTATTGCCAAAAGATTATGCCAGAAAAATTCTAAAGAGACTGCATCAGCAGACTCATTGAGGAACACAAGCTCTGGCAGAACAATTTTTGAAATTCTTTGGATGTAAAGGAATATATGAATTGGCAAAACAAGAAGTACATGGGTGTATGATCTGCCAAAGGGTCAATCGGGCCAGATCCAAACAAACGGTTTTAGGGGGACGTCCTGTCGCCTATAGACCATTTGAAAGGATCCAGGTCGACTTCACTGACTTACCTAAGGTAGGAAGATATAAATTTCTATTGGTAATAGTAGACAAATTAATGCCCTGGGTTGAAGCCTTCCCCTGGGCAAGGGCTACAGCCCAAACAGTGGCAAAAATATTACTAGAAGAAATTATCCCGATATATGGGATAGTGAATCACATAGATTCTGATCAGGGTACACATTTCACTTCCAAAATTATTAAGCAAATATCAGAGGCCTTAGGAATCGGTTGGCAGTATCACACCCCATGGCACCCCCAGAGCTCAGGACAGGTAGAGAGGATGAACCAAACACTGAAAGCACAGCTGGCAAAATTAATGCTAGAAACAAAAATGTCCTGGGTACAGTGTCTTCCTCTAGCTCTGCTGGACATTAGAACCATGCCTCATTCAGAAACCGGACTCTCGCCATTTGAGATGCTGTATGGGATGCCTTACCAGCATGGAATGCCCGTTGGACATCAGCAAATAGAGGATAATCAAATCCAACCATATTTAATAACTATAAACAAGAATTTGCAGGATCTACGGAGGAGAGGACTGATTCCTCAGAGCGCCCCCTCGGGGTTTGCCATTCACCAAATACATCCTGGGGATAAGGTTTTAATCAAAACCTGGAGGGAAGTCCCTCTGGCACCTTGTAAGAGACAGCCCGAAGATCCCTCATCTGCCTCACAACCATCGTCAAGGACAGAGACTGAAACCCCTAAAAGGACTCTAAAACCCAACACAGGAGTTCTGGCCTGGCTGACGTGGGATGTTTGCCAAGTGTTGCCTGCAGGTGTGTTCAATGGAAAAACCCGGCACGCATTTCCATCGGAACATCAGAACCTGAGCAGAAACAATGGGCAAGTCACGGTGAATTGACTGCACTTGCTGACGGCCGTACCTGTTCTTGTTAACACTGTGCTTGCTGACGGCTGACCTGTTCTCAGTTCTCTCAAGACGAACACACTGTGATGATTTCCCCACCTTTTGGCCAACTGCCTGTTGCTTTGGAAAGGACTATAAGGACCCCTAAGTTAACCAAAGACTTTGAGATCTCCCCACGGAAGAAGACGGATCTATTGGCTGGGCCACGAGGACTTCGTCTCTCCGTTGGTAGCTATTACCCACCCCTTCTTTCTCTTTTCTCGCTGTCCTTTATTTCCCTTCAAATCCTTCTATCGCATTTGATGTTGGCACTAATAAAAGTGCATTTGTTTTGATGAATACTGAAATCCCCTCTGTGTTGTTTTTTGCACTCTGAGATCCTTAAAACGAACCATCACGAACCCAGCTTGCGTTAGCGGATCGTGACACCTCATTGGGAAGGTCCCTTTGTCATCCTTCTCACCACAGATACAGCCATCAGAACTGCAGAGAAAGGTTGGACCCACGCATCAAGGGGAAAAAAAGTCGAACCTCCAGACTGCTTCAGAGTGGAAGGTGTCCTCTTCTCCCGGGGACTTGAAGATCAGGTTGCAGGGACACCATAAATGACTGAAGGGGATCAGATAAGTTGCTCTGAGCCAGATTGTGAATGTTTTCCATTTGTACATTTTGAGTGTGTTTATTGTAAACAGATTTGGGTAACTCACTGTCGGGGAGGAAATTGACCATAGGGTCTGTGCACTAAGTGTTTGGAGGAAGAACAAAAGGAGACTAGCCGTCTCTTAGTGCTTGCCACTTGCGCCAGGTTGCTGGAATTAGATTCTCCAAAGTGGTACATAATATACAAAAAGGGGACAAAAGGGAAATTGGACGCAAAGGCAGAAGTCCTTGCAACCAAGTGCCAAAGGACCAATAAGGTACCTTGCAGGTTGAATACGGTCAAATTGTCCAGGTGGGGTGTGTTTAAACGAAGGTTTGCGGTTCGGACTAGTGAGACCCCTGAAGCATACATCTGCTGCCGAGAAGATGGTTTACCCTGCCGCTGGCTGCTACCCTGCGGGCGAAGGGAAAGGCAGAGGGGTATTCCAGTGGGGAATCCTAGTAGTCCTGAGCCAAGTTGTGTGCCAAGTGGACGAGCTGTACCCCGAGAAACCGCAGAGGCAGAAACCCCTGAATGAATGCAAACAGTGCCTGCAGATAGCACTGAAAGGACAAGTGGCCATAAAGACCATGGAGTACCAAGCACAATACAATTGCCAAGAGGGTAAGCCAAAAGGGTATTGTTCTTTCAATGGCACTCAATTCAAGGTATGTGAATTGGAAAAGGGGGTGGTGTGCCACAACCCGAGAGCAATCCTTAAGGATGGTCTGTCTGAAAATGTAGGAAAAGAAAAGGACTCCTTCATTCACCAAATGCACAAATGAGAGGCAGGAGGAATGCCTGTGTGAATCTCTGTGTATGATCAGTGTAACCGAACGGTATGGGTAGGGGGGAAAAAAAAATCTACCTTTTTGGCCTACTATCAGGTTAACAGATTGTGCTATGATAAAAATAAATTGGAGATTTGCACTATGGGAGGAAAGATGTATTGGGTGGGAAAGAATCTAAATCATGAAGCAAAATCCTTCTTAGGTAATGAACCCATAGTGCTGGATCTCCTCAAAGGTGATGATGACAGAACGTGTTTACAGTTTGATGAAACCTTTTGTTTTTCAAAGAATGAGGAGGGACTTGACCCAGAAAGCAAAGTACAGATGCTAACACAAGAACTAAAGAGGCAAGAATCAGAGGCAAGAAAAAGAAGGATGGAACAGGAGAGGTTAAAAACCCTGAGTGGACATTATGAGCAATTGGAGAAACAATACAATGACTGGGGATTACCTGCCCTAAATCAAAATCTGTTTATAGATTTAAGGCAGGAAATCACCACGGAATTGGGACTATCTAATTGCTGGATCTGCGGGGGATTGAAATCAGCAGAGAGGTGGCCCTGGAAAGGTGAGAGCTTAACTCCGGAACAACTTTTGAAATGGGATAATACTCAGATTTCTAAAACTATCCAGAGACCTGAAGGGTGGGTATTGGATAAAAGAATCATTGGAACCGGATGTATTAGCAAGGAGGGAAAAGAATACACAGAGTTGGTAGGATATACCCCCTGCATATCCACCCTAACCGTAAATTCTAATGACAAATCTAAAACTTGGCAACCCGAACCTCCGGCAGGGTTCTGGGGTCAAGAGAAAAAGGACAACTGTGAATGGTTTGAGTCAATTGGGCTATGTTGGCACAAAAGTTCCTGAGCTAACCCTTACCAGTCTTTAGAGGGTCTGCGAGAATACTGGAAAGAGCCTGAAAAAGTGAATAGATGGAAAGCCCCTGATGGCATTTACTGGGTTTGTGGAAAGAAAGCTTATAGTGAACTGCCCCGAAAATGGAAAGGATCCTGTACGCTGGGAATGATTAGGCCCTTCTTTTTCACTCTAGCCAGAACAGACAGCAGTCTATTAGGGGCTTCTCTATATGAGACCCTAGATAGGCAGAAAAGAAATTTAAGGAGGAAATTACCCATGGCTGGGGGAAGTCAGAAATGAGAAAATGAAGATTGGCCTGCAGAAAGAATTATAGAATATTATGGTCCTGCAACCTGGGCAAATGATGGAAGTTGGGGATATCGAACTCCCATCTATCTTTTGAATAGATTAATAAGGCTACAAGCTGTAGTTGAAATTGTTTCCAACCACACTTCAGATGCTCTAGAATTACAGGCAAAACAACACTCCCAGATGAGGGCCTTCGTGTACCAAAACCGATTATCCCTCGACTACTTATTAGCAGAAGAGGGGGGAGTCTCTGGAAAATTCAATGAGTCAGAGTGTTGCATAGAAATACATGATTATTGTAATAGATGTGATTATAAATTCGTGCAATTAAAACATAGAAGGAAGTTATAGCAGATGATAGAATGTATATTTTCTATAACCCTGTGAGTATAAAAAGTAACCTTGATTCCCGGACTGGGACGGGCGTTCACCA